>JAUZNJ010109959.1:0-20202 GCA_034780135.1 Jordanella pulchra | reverse complement strand
ACTTCAGAAGTGTTTTCATATTGTTAAAAAAAAACTTTTTGAAAAGTCTTATTTAATCTTTGAGATTTATTTATTTCCACTATTAAACTTTATACCATAGCTGTACATGTGTATATCTAGGGAACGCAGATTATAACATGTTACAAGATGCAATACTGTGTTAGCAATACGGTTCTAATCACTCGGGTTACAGCTGCCTTCAAGCAAACAATACGCTTCTCCCTTTATTCATGAAGATACATTAACTTAATGAAAAACAAACCCTTACCTGATATGGTTTGATTACATAAATAAAATGTGTTTGGTTACAGGCATGAAATATAACTCAGAAAGAGAAAAATGGCAACTTGGACACCAAATAATCACTCAAATTAGCAATGGTGCAAACTGACCTGGAACATGCAGATTTTTTTTTAAATGTAATTTGTTCTCTATTTATATGTAATGTTTCATCTTTTCATGTTACATTAAAGCCACTGTGAGAGATATAAACCATACTCTTTTGCATGTTTGTAAACTCCTCTAATTAGATGGAGATCAAACATTGACTTCCTGAACTGTACGATGAGTATGACCCTATTTCTGTCCATCTGTTCTCATTGTCGTTTGTTTTCTCCTTTTGGACAGAATGATGCTGCGAGTGGACAAACTGAAGAGTAGCAACACCTGGTTTCCTTATAGCGTACAGAGGAGATGTTCCAGAATCCCATCGCTGTGGACTGTAGATACATCCCTTCTGTCGCCTTGGCTATTCTGTAGTACTTTGTTGTGACTACCGCCCCTGTCTAATGAGCACAAACACCCAACGACTGAGAGAAGCAGTTTTTTAGAATGAAATTGTCAAAGATGACTTTTCTGCTAGACCCTCAGCAGAGGTGAGACTGATATGTTTTACTGCTCAGAGATTTTTGAAATTAGCTGGCACGATCTGCAGTAACTCAAACACACCCAGGATGAGCTGCAAGCCGAACCCCGGCAGTCTACAGAAACAGCTCCTCTTTCTACAGTAGATATGAAATGTTTATCACACCGCTGTGTCTCTTTGTGTTCGGTAGCAGTTAGACACAGTTGTAGATTATCTATTTGGTGAATTATTTATGTGAACTAGTAGGAGAATTTCTATGAGTGACTAACTTTCTGAACATATAATAGCTTGGTTTGATGCTGAGCATCTCACTTAGGGTGTTTTTGTTAAGACCAGACATGCGTGTTCTCGGTCATGCTGGAAATTGCATCTTCTTAACTACTCCGTTCTGCGTAACAAAGGATTTCCCTCCACAGTGTCTGATAAAGACAAAGAACTACACAGTTTATCCTTCCATGGGGTCATAATCTTTACAACAAGTCAACAAGAGGTTCTGTTTCTTCAACCAGAACATTAATGAGGTTCAGGGATGCCTTTTGCAGCAGGAGGAAGCTTTATGCCAAGTTAAACGAATCCACAGCCCTTCAGACCAACAACAAACCCAGGCAACTTCTAAGCTTAGTGTATAGTATTTTCTTTCTTCTGAAGCTGTAAGTTTGGCAGCTTTATTAGCAATATAATGCAAATTATTTTCCAATAGCTCCTTTATAAGGGGAACTTTGTATCCTGTATTGGTGACAGATAATTGTAAGAAATTAGCCATGATAGAAAACAAACCATCCAGGCCCCTTCATTGTCAGCAATAATGTACAGCAGCCAATCATGAGGGTGAACTGGTGACATGAAACCAGTAGGTTCTGATTGGGGAATGATGGAGGTGTGTCCCAAACACTTTAGCTTAGACTGCATATGTTTAAAGGTGAAAGAAGAGAAAATAACATGTTGCAAAAAAACCCCAAAAAAGCACTCCAAAGATTTTAATAACCAATAAATAAAAAACAAATTTGAACTGTAGGTGAAAGTTGCATCTGGTCAGAGCTTAACTCTTAATTTATTTTCTGCAAAAAACAAATATTAAAAGTGCTTTTATGAATTTCAAGGATCTTGATGATGGTTTAACTAAACAAAAGCCCTAAAACTAGAACGCAGTGCTCGTAAAAGTGTTCAAACCTCATCCTATTTCAACTTTTTCACATTCCAACCACTAACTGCAATGTATTTTATTGGGATTGTATTGTTATAGTTAAACAATAAAGGGGGGGATCTACTATTAACTCCACAAGTAATGCCGAATTGATTGTACAAGCAAAGAGAGATTTACAGTTGGGTGCTTTGCGGGTGATCTGCTAAGACTATGTGCACAATGGAAGACAGGTGCAAAAGTGTTGCAGGCTGCACTACATAACTGAGGTAAAATGTTGGGACAACAGTAAAGTTCAAAAGAAAGCTGAGATTTGAAGACATAAAATTGAAGCCATACAAAGAAAAAAATAATATTATTATCTGATATTCATATAGAGTGCTTTACAAACAATTATAAAAATGTCTAAAACATTAATATAATAAAATCTTAAGTTAAAAGATAACATATGAATCACAAAGCCTGTAAAACTAAATGTTTACAGTCCCTTTTAAAGGGTCTACAGTCTGTAGTATCCTGATTTTTTTCTGAAGCTCCTTCTGCAATAGATGGGCAGTTAAGAAGAAAATTCCTGCTCTGTAATGTTTTCAGTTTTTTCGGTGGCTGTTAATCTTAAACTTTTCTTTGTTCATAAACATACCACAGTATTTAAGTTCATTCATGTTTTTCCTTTTTTTCTGGTCTTTTTGCATGAAAAATGTCTGCAGTCCTGCTGTATTAAACTGTCCTACACAGATGTCCCCCCCACATGTCACATAAACCCTCAAACACTGAAGCATATACTATATTGTCAAAAGTATTCATTCACCTGCCTTAATTTGAACATGAACTGATGTGATGTTCCAGTCATAATTTATAGGGATTTATATGATATTCCACCTTTTGCAGCTATATCAGCGTCAACTCTTCTGGGAATGCAGTCAACAAGGTTTAGAAGGGGCTTTATGGGAATTTTTAACCATTTCTCCAGGGGCACGATTGTGAGGTCTAGACTAAGGACAGGAGGGAATGTCTCTCGACCTCTGCTTTAATTAATCCCAGAGGTGTTCTATTGGATTCTGTGCAGGCCAATAAAGCCAATTCGTACCAAACCCTCTCATCCATGCCTTCACGGACCGTGCTTTGTGCACAGAAATTTTGAATCGGAAGGGAACATCTCAAAACTGTTCCCGCAAAGTTTGAGAAAGTAAGTGTCCAAATTCTCTTGGCACGCTGAAGCACTGAAATTCCTTCACTGGAACTAAGGAGCCAAGCTCAACTGCTAAAAAACAATCCGTCAACAAAATCTATTCTCCACTAACTTTACATGTTGAACATTACAGCCAGATAAGCACAACTCTACTGACAAGCAGACGTTTCCATCAGAGTATCTGGGATTCATCTCTAAAGGAAACACCTCTCCCCTTCTCTAGAATCTAGTTAAAGTGTGCTTTACACTACTGCATTCAATGCTTTGCATTGAACTTGATGATGAATTACCAAGAAACAGCTACCTGGTAATGGAAACCTGTTCTATGGAGCTCCTTATGTGATCTTGAGCTAATCTAAAGGCTATATGTAGTTTTAAGCTTTATAGCGACTCCATGCTGATTACCTCTGTGCACTTATGCACACCATCATCCACTGCTCCCACTTTATTAGTTTGCATGTTCTACCACTTGGTGGCTAAGTTACTATCTTTCTAAATGATTCCACCTTTTATTAGCACCGCTAATAGATTAGGAGCACAAAAATTTAATGTTTGTCCTTTGTTGCACAGGTAGCATTCTATCAAAGTACCATGTGGGAATTCACTGAGCTCCTGGAAGTGACTTATTCTTTAATTAAAGTTAGTAGAATAGAGGCTGCATCCCTACATGCAGGTCTTTATACAGAAAATTAAGGCTAAGAAAGTGACTGGAACACCTGATTATAATTATCTGAATTGATGGCCATATATTTTTGGCAATATAGTGGATGTTTACAAGGTTTTCATGGTTTGCCTCCTCTTTCATGAACCTGTGGCACGTTCTTACATATGATTAGGAAGATTTTTTTGAGTGAGTTTGCACCCGACTTTCAAACGTGCCAAATGTAATTGTTTGATAAACACAATTGCTGCTGGAAAATAATTTTTCAGCATATCCATGAGGGCAAACATGCTAAATTGTTGCACCTGCTGTTTTACTGCGTTGTTTATTTGAAGGAGCAAATCCAACCTGCACCAGTCATGTAGAGTCTAGTTTTCCACGTGTTTTTTGTACATGGAAACCCTTAATAGATTAGGGAAAAAAATGTTTGTTATGGTAACCTGTGAGGAAAAAATCTGCATATTTTTCAAAATGTTGATTTAAGAAGCCTGAAACTTTGGCTATTCCTAGTAAAATGGCTCTGCTTAAGTCATGTCGGATAGGGAGTCTGTGAACCTCAATTTTCACATTTTTCTACAGATTCTCAAATGTATTCATGTCTGGATTTGACTGAATCTTTCTCCAATTGTCTTTAAATAAATTCTGACCAGCTAAAAACAAACATCCTCATAGCATGATTTCCCCATTATGTTTCTCTGTGGGGATAATGCATCCAGAGTGAAACACAATATTAGTTTTCCTCCGAATATAATATTGAAATTGTGCCTTAGAGTTTATTATGGTCTCATCTTACTAAATAAGCTTTTTATGGCTTTCTGCCACATAAACTGGGATTTTTCCTGACAACTGATTTGTCCACCAAAACTGCAGAATAACTGCAGACCTTTTGGATGCCTTTTATCAAAGCTGTCCATTTCAGGCCTGTCAGTTTAGGTGGACTGCCGTAGATCCGCAGGTGAGATTTCAATTTTCAGATAATGGATTTAATCTACTCAAAAGTTGTGACTTTGTTGTGAAACTTACTTTTTCACATCTTATTTCCTGACCTGCCGTCATGATGCTTTTTGTTTACAAATGTCCCCTAACATGCATCTGAGGCATTTAGACGTTTGGATTAGGCTTCTCATTCAGAAGGCAGGTGGTTGTACTAAACTTTATTTAGGGGTATTCAGGTAGTGTGGGATTGCAGACAACAGTAAAATCCTTTTCTGTCCACTTCATGAATATGTGCCACTTTGTGTTGCTCTCTTTGTGTTGATTAAATATCAATAAAATACAATAGCAGTTGTGGTTGTAACGTTGCAGAATAAAGGTTCAAAGGGTGTGAATATTTTTGAATAGCACTGTAAATTAGATTTTCTGGGGGGAGCATTGACAAATAAATGAATCAATGTTTTGTTGTTTCTGTTTTTTTTGGGGGGGTTTTTTTGGCCTGTTTTTTTTTATAACTCAACTAATGCTGTTCCCACGGATTTCAGTATTTATTAATCTACCGCCTGTTTCACTCGGGTAATGAATGGAGGGCTTTGCTTTAGTTTTATCTTAAATGAACAGAGACACTTTCAGCTGCTTTGTCTTTTTTCTGTTGATTTATTCACCCAGTTGTGTCCATTTTAGGCATACTTAATGATCTTCTACTCTTGACAGCGATTGAAGAAATACGTATTTCCATTTAGCTGGCTTAAAAAGAAATGAGAGTAACATCTGTCTGGATTATTAATTAAAGACACCAAAGTAATTCCTAATGTTTGACTAAAAGATATAACAATGATATTCAGCTCTACGATAATCTAAAATATCACTTTGGGTCAGCTTTGAATAAGTTGCTGAGCTAAAGCCAAAAAAAAAGGAAAGATTTTGTAGGAAAATCATACAACGCAACTGCTGGCCAATAGAAAACTGTCTAAATAAATTGGTGAAACAAAGAGACACCAGACACAGAGTTTGAGTGTTTAATCTCAGTGCTCAATTAAGTTTAAGTGGGACTGAACAGTGCCGCCAGCATCATCTGTTACAAGTTATCTACAGTAATATTAAAATTTGCTGAAATGTTAGAGCAACTTACTTTCCATTTTCAGTAGCTGAGGTTTAATTGTACGCTTGCCCTGGACTTGTGCCATCACTTCCAGGGGGCATGGAGGAGGCAGGATGTTTCTGTCCAAGTGAAATAATTGGCCTAGTGCTCAGATCTGGCTTTAAATTACTCTCACTCGCTCAGAGTGCAAGAGCAGACACAGCAAGGGGGGAGGTGATAAGTTTAACAGGTGCAGTAGGAGGTTAGTCCCAAAATATGGATTAATTATAAAAAATATATATATTCATTTATTTAATGTTTTTTTTTTGTCACCCGTTATGATATCCGTTAGTCTTACCCAGGGAATGAACTTCTATACGGTTCTGATAAGTGGTAGCAGGGTCTTACATGGATTTCCTCAGATGTTTCAGGAATCCTAACTCGTTTTTAATGTTTCAACTTGTTTTTTTGTGATGTTTTCTGTTTCGTTGACAATAGTCCTAACTCTGCCCTGATGTGATGTGGTACTGTTGATTGTATCAGCTCAAACCTTTTTCCTGTATTAAAAAATAAGAAAAACTAAATAAAAATAAACAGATGGAAGGGGGAGGAGGTGCATATCCTTTTCAGTCTCGCAAGGTTGTCATGTTAACAGTTGCCTTACAGTTTCATCCCCACCTGTACACAGAAGCTTTGTAGTGAACAATACCTCACTTTTTCTGGGTGTGGTGGTGAAGATGATCACGATGATGATGTGCACCACGTTCTGTCTTTGTACCTCCTACTAGATAGAATGTAGCTTTTTCAGTGAGATTGTAATTGCACTTGTCGACTTTGTATTGTCACAAAAGGGAGAAATAATAAAGTTTTATCTTTTCCAGTGTGTTTAAATCGCTCTTGGTTCCGCCTCTCTGCCTGTTCAGATGCTTCTCTTCCTCTCTCCCCACTTTCTTACATTTTTTCCTATTTTTTACTTTCTTATCCTTCAGCCAAAGTGAAAAAAAATTTAAGACAAAACTAAATTTTTCAAAGATTCTCTAGCTGGACTACCTTTTTAAAATGTTTTAAACATTTTTATGCATTTTGATCATAGCACAGAGAAGGACATGTCAATGCAAAATGTCTCTCTTCACTTCACAGGACTTAGACAAGCTTCTACAGAAGATGAATGTCTTGGAAATGAAGATAACCGACTACAAGTGAATGCAGAAGTAAATGCTGGTCATGAAAATGATACGACACTTCCAGTGTCAACCCTGCTGGTGTCTCAAAATACTGCGATAATACCACCAGTGGTTTTAAACAGCAATACCCAGACTGGTAGCCCTTACTGGAAACCACAAGGAATGAAGCCAAAGAACAAAAAAATTAAATCCTGAGCTCAAAAAATTTCTGACAGGACGAACACCACATTTAGATGACAAAACCTGGCCAAGACTTCAGAGAGACATGTCTTCTACCCCAAGTATCAACAGGTGTTAAAATATATTTGCTCCCTAAAGAAAAGACAAGGAAGGACCTGCTGAGATTAGTGAGAATATTCCGCTAAAAAACTGATTCGCTGCCCTGTTTTGTCTGGAAGAGAATAGCCTGACAACAGAAAAAGGTATGACAACATTCAGCTCTCACCCAGACAGCATCATAGCAAACTAGCTGCTAAGTCAGGAACATTAATAATAACCAGTAATGCTGTGAATGACTCTGAATGCTTCTGCAGCAGGAACACATAGAGATAGTGAGTGGTGGCGGAGCCATGCTTTTAGAAATCTCTGACGCCACTTTCCCACCTGAAGAACCATCGTTCTAGAACTGGGGCGGAGCCTTAAAATAGCCAAAGAATTGATGGATGTGATTCACAGTAAATTTAAGTAGCTGAAATGATAAAAGCTACAACCACACACCAACTTCATCAATTTATACTTTGAAAATGTAAATCTGCTCATTAAAAACAATAAATATTATGGTCCACTATCCTCTGAAAACAGGATAATAATATTTAGGTTATAGTGGTGGTGCAAAATACGGTTTCCATGGAAAAAACAAATAGAAATTCGAGAAAATAAATTGAAATTTGTCTGACACATTTCAGTTTGTTATTCTGGTAACACTCAGCCATTTCTGTCAATAAATCCTGACAAAACCTTCTGCTTCTAAATGCAGACAAGATAGAAGTTATTGTCTTTGGATCAGAGTCTCTGAAAAATGCACTAATTAGTCAGTGACTTCTTTTTGATGGGATTAAAAAAAAAATCAAATAATGAAATAAAAAATCTTGGTGTTATGTCATTTAAATCTCATATCAAAGAGGTTTCTAGAATGTCCTTTTTTCATCTCCGGAATATTGCAGAAATTAGAAATATCCTGGTTCTGACAGACAATTTATCCCAAGAGGAGTTTTTTTCTCTCCACTGTTTCTTCATGGTTGCTCATCATGGATCTTTATGACCCTGCAACTTGTTCCAGCTGGGATCCATCTTCATTCCACCTCCAGTTCTATCTCGAGTTTTAGGCCTGGGGTTCTCATTAAGCAGCTCACACCTATGTTTAAAGTAAATTTCACTGGTAATGTATCCCATCGAGGCCTGAGTCTTGAAATATCATTTCAATAAAACTCTTTAAATTGCCTCTCTTCTTTTGTGAATTATTCAGGTTGAAATAATGTACGACAATCTCTCTACAGACAAAGTCAATCAAAGGCGACTGTCCACTAAAGTAAGTTCTATAAGCAAACAGTTTTATTTGATATTATGGACATTGTGGGGTTTTGTCTTTAACAGCAGCTCTTCATAATGTTTGTTTGTACGCTTGGCTGCTTTGCTAATGTGTAAAAGCTTCCTAAAGTAGGGAATAAAGGAAGAGCTTCTTTAGTTCAGCAACTTAATACAGATAGAAACAAATGCATTAAAAGCTTCCAACCTAAAAAAAAGATAAATCATTGTTGGGCTTCCATAAAAAAGTAAAGCTTGTAACTAGCCATGTATGCATTTTTATTCTAGCAATCTGATGCAATTTTGTGGCTACGTAAAGCTAATTATAAGACATAAAATAGTGACATATATCACATTTAGATGAAAAGGTGTTAATAATCTTAGGATATAATTACTACATGGGAAAAAAGCTGTTATATACTTGACTTCCTTTCTTATTTGTCAAAGACAGAACCTGCAAATTATTTGTTCTTTCTCCTGTCAAGTTCCTCCAGATCAATTTAGAGATATTAGAGTTTAAGGATGTACCTCTCATCTAAACATTATGGAAGGTAATATTTCTTCCTTAATGGTGCACATAATTCCCACAATGCCTTTGTCAGACTGCTTAAGGCTCATTGAATATCCCAGCCCTTATTCGGGGCTGACTATATTTGGTATGTGTGAGGATAGCAAGTAATAAGGCAAATGATTAACTGCCAGATACAAAAAAATCAAATGGAAATAATGCCAGAGCTTAGCTAAATGATGTAATGCTGAAAAGATGCTGTAGTCAAGCTAAAGTTGATCATTTTAATGCAGTGTTTCCCAAACCTTCCCCACTACTCATCTTTAGGAATCACTGGTTAAAAGGTTATTTGGTCCTAAAGGAAGGTTTCCCTGCAGTAAAAGTTAGAAATGAAGTCATAGGATTGGATTGCTAAAGAACAAGGCTTTTCAATGCTCCAACAGGTAGCAGTATTGTTAGCAGCTTGTTTGACTCCTGCATTTGCACATTAAAAAGACAAGTGGCACTGGCTCATCAATTCTGGTGTCACTAATTGACATTAATTCTGTCAGTAACATGCTGCCAGACCACATTACACCTTGTATGCTGTCGTGTCTGGTGCTTTCTGCAAGCTGGTGTCTGTGCAGAGCCAAAAAAAAAAAATCTTTGAGAGAAAAAGCCCCACTTACAAAAAGGCTTATTTCTCCTCAATAGTCTGAGCTCATTTCTTCCCCAGAAGCAGGAATTCAAAGGTTAAAAATATTAAATTCCTGAATGGAGGGTTAATGCTTACTTTTCAATACAAGAAAAGTAAGCATGCAGTTTTTGCTTTTTAGTTTTCTTTTTTTTTTTTGGTTACAATATATGTTGCTAAATCATCAGATCATAAAACAAACATTAATATTTGACAAATTAAAGCTTGGTAAATACTCTGACCATTAGGGATGAAGTAACCATGTTCTTTGCTGGTAATTTTGTCTGGTTTTAAAATGAGCTTCCAATGAAGGGAAGACAATGTTTATTTGATCAACTGGGTGAATAAGAAAAGTTTTACATTTTTTGTTCAGACACACACTGACATTTTAATTGCATTAAATTTTGTTTTTATTGTTTTACATATGTCTAAATTAAATTTCTCCTTATAGCTAGTCATTAATCAGCACATTATGTAGTGAAGCATCTATCATCTAGACAGTGGTCCTCAGTGGGGGGGGGCGAGTCTCAGAGCTCACCAGCATGGCAAACTCATTAAAGCAAAGAGCTGAGGGTGAAAAAGTCAGCAGACAGGCAGTGACAGACCCCATGAGAACCCAACACCTTCCTTCAAACCAGACACCTGTTACCACCTGCCTTCAACAAACTCCCCCCTCCCAAACTATAAAGCTTTTTTCATCACCTCAACAAAGTCCTGTGGAGCTTTTCTAATAAGCTCTGACTTTTACCAACTCTGCCGGAGATAAAACCCAGGTTCAGGTGATGAGACTGCTTCTTCCTGCTGCAGTTTTTACCCCACTCAATCTAAGTCCTTTTACTTTCCGTTTGCCGGTTATGAGCGCTCTTCCTGTTCGTGCTTATGAAACAAATTGCTCCCATCCATCACCATTTAAAAACCATTGTCTGGATTCTCACATCCTGTTGTTATTGAAGATCCACAGATACATCCTTCCAACATTTATCTATTAAAACTCCATTAAACCTTGGCTCCATAATGCCCTGTCTACTTTAGCTGGAGCTTCAGTGACACTGACACCACATTAAGATCCATCTGATGCACACAGACATTTTCCAGTACGTGGCCTCACTCTGAACTGAAGTTATTCTGCAGAGATAAACTACTGTACTTCTAACTAGTGGAAAATATCTGAAGATTTGTGTTATGCGATTTAGGTTATGCCTGTCAGTCAGTAGTAATTTTGACCCTCGAGGGGTTTGTGACTCCTTGCAGAGTGGATGTATTTTTAAGTGTGAGGTAGCATAGTAGGGATGTCATTTTTTGTGTAAAAGAAATATGTATAAAAAAATCCATTTATTGGCCCACAGAGGGGAAATTTGTCTTCTGTATTTAACCCATCTCTTAGGGAGCAGTGGGCTGCCTATGCTAAATGGGGGACTCAGTCATTCAGGGCTCAGGGACCTACAAATGTTGCAACTTCTCCAAGAAGGAAATGCTCTCTAACCAGTAAGCCACTAATCCAATTAATTAACGTGGTCCATATTCTAAGTTTAAATGTTTTCAGATACCAAACATAGTATTTAGTTCAGGTGAACTATTCAGAGATTAGGTTAAAATAAAATAACAGTAGAAGTTGTCAGTGACCCAGTTACTCGGGCTAACAGATACACTGTCCACTTCTCCCAGTAGGGATTGTTTTTAACAGTTTTTAACGAAAACTTTGATTTGGAAAAGTGTATTGTTTGTTATGGCTTTATTTGTCTTTTTATCTATTCTAATACTAAAACTTGCACATAAAGTCTATCTGACTGCAATATTTCTAAACATTAAATTAGATTTCATGATCCAACAATTACTCAGTACTTGACTAAAGACTTTTCACCACATACTTTTTACCCTTAGTTTCTTGGGTGACTACTTTTAATTTTTTCTTGACTTATAAAGTGGTGAAGTAGTCCCGCTCTTCCTTGAGTACAACTTTGGGTACTCTACCCACCTTTTATGTTAACCAAATAACAACTTAAAAAGTGTGCTGTCTATTTAAATATCACAAAATAAAGCATGCAGATACCTACTTTATAACCGACTCATCTGTTCTCTTAAGATCTCAGAGCTTCTCTAAAGAACATTAGTCAACAAACAGCATCCCCAGTGAAGTTTGAAATTTGATCAATCATTTTTAATATAACCAAATACTATGTAAATGTTAGGCAATATAACCACAAATAACATGGAGAACAAAAATAATAATAGCGGCAATTTTTCCTCAAAACATAAGAAGAACCAGCTCTAATCCCTTATTTTATAATACTTGTTGCAGCACATTTTTAGGTGTTTTTGTTATCTGGCAATAAGAAGTTGTAAATTACCATTAGAGCATTTTGGAGGTCCTGAGTGGGAGGAAGGTTAAAGTGAAACCGAAGCACCACTAAGAAGATGTATTAATATACTCATATGAGGGAAGGATTCAGGATGTTACATAAAGCAGCTGCTTTTGGATAAATCTTGTATGAGCTGTGGGCAAAAGGGTTTCACATCTGAAAAGATAAAGCAGTCTATATAATTATCCAAACTTTCATCAGCTTTAAATGTTGAGAGACAGGTTCATATAAATGAACTCACCAATACTTCAATTAATTTTAGGAATCCCTGTCTTTGGGGCCTTAAGTAAAAAAACTAAATCAGTTGTTCATCACCTTTAAATATTACAGAATTCCCTCAAATCTCTAACTCCGACTATCAGCGTGTTTCCAATTTAATTATTTTAAAGTGATATTGATAATTTAGAGTTGCACTGTTTTCAGCTTTTGCATCCCTCTCATCAAACTGTATTTAATAATCCAAAATGAATTTATGAAAATGACACGAGGAAGCTCAATGCTGCAATATACAGGAGTGAAAGGAAGCATCGCTCAAAATGATGGCTGCCTAACATCACCAAAGAAATCATTGTTACTGGGAGAAATTATACTTTTGAGTGAAAAATTATTGACTCTTAGGTATAAAAAGCTATTAAAAAACAACAGAGAACAATAATTACAGAATTGTTGGTGATTCTAGATAACTGAAATATGGACTAAAGTAAAAAAAAAAACAGCCAAAAGATGAGTTTTTCTTACTTATGTAAATACACAGATATCATTCAGAATAAAGGTTTGCATTTTAAAAGCATTATTGTATTGTAGACTCTCATCCAACGTACATTTATTTAACAGAATATTACATCACCATGTTATATACACAACTCTGAAGGAAAAAAAATCTTTGTTTCCACTGTGACATTTTCCCAGATTGCTGCTCATTCTTCATGAGTCAAGACCATGAGGGGCGCCGCTGGTTACATAACTATATTTTTTTTATTACTGACCAGATGTCACACAATGCTGCCCATTACAAGACAAGCACAGATCACAGAGCAGATCTTACAAAAAGACAGCCAGAACCACCTTTATGTTGTGATTTAGTTTTTCTCTATTCATTGGCTTTAGAGCAGAACATCAATCTGGAGCCAGAGATAAACATCTCAAAAAAGAGTTGAGGATTAAAACACTTATTAAGGCTCTGATTGTCTGTCTCTCTGTAGTTCATTCAATGCGGACAGGACAGAGTTTCAAAATCTGCTTAAATGGTTTCTCCACTGCAGACAGAAACAGTGATCATGATGAACATAATGGGGATGATTGCTGCAGTGGCTCTCATGTTGCATCACTACCTTTTTAGCACCAGAGTCTGTCTGAAATAAGGATCTCCTACTTCACAGTATGTCCAGGCGTTCAAGGCTACTTCTTCAGACTCAAATACTACAAAGTACCTGTCAAGGTCTTTGAGTTAATGTTTTATTTGCAAATAAAGGGCTTTTAATCTCCTCTTGGCATAATAATACATGTATTTTTATATATATGTTGTCCTAAAATTAATCATTGTATCTGTCTGTCTGTCTATCCTTAGTGTCTTTGATCTAGTGCCTATTTCTGCTTTAAATCAAATAAAATGAAGAAATGGTTCTTAGTTTTACCAAAGGGGATTGCTGTATCACTTTAAGAAAAATCACCCAACCTGGTTTAGAGAAGGTTCAGCTTCATATATTAGCACATGTTTGAAATGCACCATATTTTGCCCAAAACACTGTTTTGATTTTTTTGTAAGGTATATAATCATTGTGCACCTGAAACCCCATCACAGACTCTAGACCAACATGAAGTGTAATCGGCGACAGAACAAGATGAGAGTACATATTGAGTGTGTTTTAAGGGAGCTCAGACCTGCACTGGGAATGGCTCTTTTTTGGTTAAAAAGGTAAGATGTGCCATGAAAAATAGCTTTAATATTTATAACCATCTTTCCTCAAATGACAGACCTCTAAAGAAAAGACCCGTCCAGTCAAAGAAGCAGGTTGATGTGCTTTTTCTCTTCTTGACACTCGTGACATTTCAAATTGTTGCAAACGACCCCCTGCTTTAAGATGAAGCCTTCCCCATTGTACTTTAAGAAATCTGAAAAAATCTATTTTCCTTACCCCACTTTAATGCAACATTAAGTATTTTTAAGTGGTGATCCCCCTACAGGGTGTTTTAAAAATGCCCCACAGCTACAGTTTATTGTCACTCTTAAACCAACTGGAAGATGCATATATCAAAAATGTCAGCCCTGACCCCATCTGATCCAAGGTTTTTTCATCCTCTTTTCCTAAGACTAAGATTTTGTTTGTCTTTTCCGGCGCCACCTTGTCATAAGCCTCCAAAATCCAGAACTGTTCTATGATCAGCTGTTAGTAGCCTGTTCTCTTGTCTTACAGCAAAAATGAGAACAGAGCCACAAGGCTGGGACCAGCAAGTCGGTGGCATAGAGAATTGTAATTGTGGTTTTCCTGCCAAGGACGGTAGAAAAGGATAATAGACCCCTCAATTGTCTCATAAACACTCAGAATTCCGTCATAAGGACTCAGAAGTCGATATATTAATGCACTTAGTGTTGTTTAAATCATCTAATACCTCTAAATAAAATACAATCCACTTAAAACTTCATACTTGATGGTAGATTGATCTCAGAATAAACGGCTACAAAAGTTTTTTAGAGGACAGGAATGAAGAAACAGCATTGTGAAGATTAGGGACAGGAGTGGAGAGGTTAGTGGATAAACTCGTGGAAAGGATTAAAGTAGAACTGGGCTATAAAATATAATGGAGCTGGAGGTAAATCTGTTAGAAGCTTAAAAAGCATTAGAACTTAGAAAGAGGCCCACATAGTCTAATAACAGCCCTGAACATCCAGTAACAGAATTACATTAGAAGAGGTTAGATCATACTTTTGTGTTAGAATGACCCAGTCAATGTCAGACATAAATCTGCAGCAGGTTTTGAAAATCTAAAATAACATTATAAAAATGTTTTTGTTTATGCATTTAAAGCAAGTAGAGCCATAACCAACAATACTTGCAAATCTAGAGCAGAAACAGTTGTATTGACTGAACAGAAGATAACAGGAATGGAATAAAAATATTGGACAGTTTGTCATTCTTTAGGACAACAAGGCATGAAATGACATGCAGAGAGAAAAGAGGCTGTGTGACTTTACACCAAGGACTTGCTTTACTCTCAGCACCAACTGCTTCCAAGCCTGGATTCTGTCTCACACATTTGTTTGTCACCAGCATACAGCCTCTTTCATCCCCTTAGATATGTGCTTGTCCATAAGCACAGCCACAGAGTCATTTCAAACTAAAACAAATGTATTTCGGTGGAATCTATTGAGCACTTGTTACCAACACACTGACATCAGCAGCAGCTGTGGAGAGTTTTAGGTGTGACGCAGCTTTCATGCCTCCTGAATGTTTGTGCAGAAAGTCAAAGCATTAAAAGTACAAGAGCAGAGCAAAGAACAGCAGTGAGTGCTTTTCTCAAGAGAAAACATATTTTCACTTTTCTCCCATTGGACAGGAGTTTAATAATGATGATAATAATAAGAGCTGCCAGTTTTTTTTGCTGCTGCTTTTCTGTTGACTCAGTTCCTCTTTTAGTCCACAGAGAAATACTTCTGTTCGCTGTGACATGAGGCACGGACATTACTCATGTTTCCTGGCAGAGTTTTTCGATGCCCTCTAACTATTATCTATTAAGCGGTCTTTTGTTTCATATTGTTGGTTTGCTAAAACGTCATTGAAGATGTACTAAGAAATGTAATGAACCTCATAATAGTAGAGTTTAACATCTTTAGCGTTAATCTGAAATGTTCCTTTATTTTTTCTGATGGATCAGAAGCTGCTGTCAGACTGAATTTGTGACCTTTTTCCTGATTGTCATACAAAGGCAAAAAGACATTAATCTTCACTGACATTCACACTATGGTGTGTAACAAAAATTTACCCAGATATGTCAATGATATGTCTGTAGTACCATTTCTACCTTAGTACATGAAATACTTATCGGAATCTGTGTTTTCTTATTGATCCCTTACAAAAGAATTTCATAAGGAAATAAGGTGTTATTGTTAGATTTTAAAAATTGTTTCTTAACTTTGACATTTTGAATGACATAAATTTGTGAAATGAATTTACCAGAACTCACATTTCCAAACTCACATGTTACATCATGAAGGAGGAGTAAAGCAACTGATCGTGACTAACAACTATCAGGTTTCTTACCTTAATGCATTCGCTAATGTACAATTCTGAAATGTGGTTATACATATTGAATCAGGCTTTTAGGTACGAGTTTAAATAAAGGGGAAGGTTACAATAAACATCACAAATTTATATTCATTTAAACATATGAGAGATTAGATGCTGGATTTCATATAACATTTAGACTCATCTAAATGTTCAAACTGATTCCTGTAGTTTGAAAACAGTCAACCCCCAGATTTTGCCTACGCCTGAAAAATGTAGATTTAGAATTACTTCCATTTAGCCAATAAGTTTGTTTCAGACAAAAAAAGAAGCAAATATTTTTTACAGGATAACAAAATTATGTAAAAGATGTATAAAACTTGTCTAGAAAATTCTCATTAATCAGTGCATGATGCCAAAACCACGGCTATCTCTTCTCTTCTTTTTGTACATTGAACTTTTTGGGTTAAAATAAACCCCCCTTTTTTAATTAAAATGTGGAAACAAATTTATTGCCACTACAGCAGTTAAACCCGGTTTGTAATGGCTGACCGTTTCTGTATGCTTCCAGTGATGTTATCTTTAATATGCTGCAAGGATTTAGGTTGGAAGATCTCTTCATCACCTTAACCTTTACTTCCCTTTACATATTCCCTAATGGCTGTTATCAGATGAATGAAATACACATTTGCTCATCATGTCTCACCCTGTAAACTTTATCTTAGATTTAAGATAAATGTGTATTTTGTTCGCTTCAGGTAATAAAGTGGAGGACCAAGGAGGTCCGGGTAGCTGAGAGAAGCTTCAGAAAGAATTGGAAAAAAAGAAAAACAATCTCCTGGACCTGGCAATGTTTGTGTGAAAAAAAAGTTTCTTCTGATCCTGATTAAAGAAAAAATAAATATGTCATGATGAAATATGAATGAATAAGACAAAGTGCCATTTGTCTAGATGTCAGTTGTAAATGTTTCTCTAAACTGCAATATACCAAGTATTAAAATAACTGAGCATCCATTGTAATGCAGTCAATACGCATTGAGAACAACCCAGCTTTCTGCACCAGCATCACTTCCTCTGGAAGACGGCTAGAAAAGTTGGACAGATAAGTCCATTTTTTTTTAGTTTTCCATATTTGATCTTTGCAAGTCTGTTTCTTATCTTTTCTGTCAAAGGAGACAAGAGTGATATTTTAACAGTAAACAGAGCATGGATCGGTTTGTTTAAGGTGAAATATGATGAGACACCAAAACTATCAGGAACTGAAGCTTTATTACAGGCACAAAAAAGAAAAAATGTCACCTTTTATACATTAAGTTGTAATGAATTAAAAAGAGTCAATAAAAAAATCCTCACGGCGTACCTTGAAGATATCTTTACATACAATAGATGTAGTTAGTCACCCATCTGGATTTAACTTGATAACTTGCATTATTTTAAACATATTTTATAACTGACTGAATTTCAGAGCAACATATTAACAAAAATATAAAATATACAAAGACTGAATAAATGCAATTGGTAATATTACATCAAGCTAAGTTATGATAAAATAAAACACATTTTTAGAGAGTAGTCTCTTTTGGCACAAATCTGTAAAACCAAGTGTACCTTATAAATAATGATGGATGCTTTCAAAGGAGACTTTGTCTTTATTTCCTTTATTTTCTGGTTTTGTCCAATCCATTTTCCCCACTGATGCCAGTCAGATATTAGCAGCTTTCTGAATATGGAGTTTTATTTGCATAAACTAACTCCCGTCAGCTGCTTCAGTCATGTTTTCCTATCTGAAGCTCAGTCAGGTGTGCAGAGCCGTAATGCAACACCTCTCACTATCAGTTTTCTGACATACTTATGTTCATGCAATTTGCTGCTGCAGATGCTGCCGCTAACGTAACAATTCAGTATTTTAGTGCCTTCAGTTTACCAAGAGTAAGACACAATAGATTGCAACAGATTACTAACAAACCTATTTTTTCTTTTGGTATTAAAGACATTTAAAATTATTCTATACTGAGCTTTAAACCAATTCATCTATTCATTTTTTATACATCCTCAACAAATAAAAATCAAACAAACCTCAGCTACAACTTTTACCACATTGAACACTTTCATTCAGTGCATCTTTATCCAGCATCCTCTCCCTCAGTTTTTTTTGTGCTTCTTGAACAGGGCGTAAAGGACCTTCAAGGTGGCGGCGATATCCTGAGAGACAATATCTGTCACAATATTCACAGGACAAACATTACAGAATTAGACTCCATTATTCAAAAGCAATATGACAGTAACAACACTTTATGAACATTAGCTAATAGCTCCTCTCACAATTCCCTCCAACAGGTCAAAAGATCAGGGAGGCAAGATAAATCCATTAGTCAGAAATTTAATCTCGCTGTCCTCGGTGAGATGGGCTCCCCCCCAAATTCGCTTCTAGTTTGTGGGACCCATCAAGTGAATTAACGTGACATTAAGATTGACTCCATCCCTCCTTATCTAATTAATGCACACAGCATGCTCCCATTTTAGGCCTTTAGTCCTGGAATTTCCCCTTCCTATGCAGCAATTATGTCGTTAATTAAAAAGACACTAAAAATGAATTGAACTACTCCTATCTCTGGGCTAAGATTAATAGTGCTGCTCTTTACTTGATTAGTTATAGTGGAGAGAACATATCTAAAACTTGACAGGTTCCCATACATGTCCGTTGAGGAAGATAATAGGAAAGTTTAGGTGCTTGTAAGAAGGATGCTGAAGATTAGCCAGAAGCTCATCTCATCAATAATGGATCCACAGAGAAGAGAGGCTGATCCATTTGCTGTTGACTAATTTAAGCCCCAATATGTCAGTTTGTCTTAGCTTATTGTTCCTTTATTTTCAATGAGAACTAGATGAGTTTCAGACAATTGCAGTAATGTGGCTGAAATTGTTATATTATAATATTTCTCTCTTCATAAATTACCTTCTGATAGAATAAAGTGGAAATTTTATATTTTTCTAAAACTATGTTTTTATTAGAATGCATAAGTTTGTATTAATCTTAGCATTCAGTCTTAAACTGAACAGCTTTATTGAGTGTTGAAAGGTAAAATTAGATAAAGTGCAATAAACCGTACAAGATATAGTTTGATTTGATATAATGCAGCTCAATTACACAGTAAATGGTACGATCTTACATACATGTTTCTCAGGGTCTCTTGAACAAGCATCTTCCCAAGATTTTTCCTTTTCTGTGTTTTAATCCAACATTTCATGTCAAATTGTATTTTTCTACAAAACATAGGAACTGTACTTTTCCTGAGAGAAAACATGGACAGACATCCTGTTCCCATTTTATACATCCATAAGTGTTTGAGCAGATAAATGTGGCACCTTCTGTTATGTGGAAACTTCTCTTGATGACAGAAAAGGAAAAGCATGTTTAAGCTGTGCCTATAAATTCTGATGTGTGCTGCCATTTAATCCGAATGTTGTAAATGAAGATTAATCAGAACTCTACAAGACCATTACCATTGTGGCCAAGATTTGCAAACATGTTACAAATACATAAAAGCTCTGCAAACACAACAATGGGACAAGCAAACAGTTTGTAAATAAACCAATAATGCTAACTCACACTCAAAACACACGCAAAGGAAAAATGCTGAAATAAGCAAAAAATGAATAAATAAATTGAAAAGATGTAATTTAAGAAAAGCTGCACACAGGGCGTGCAGGTGGCGCAGGGGTTGGTGCGCACGACCCATGTACGGAGGCCTTGGTCCTCGGTGCGGGCGACCCAGGTTCGGGTCCGGCTTGTGGTCCTTTCCCGCATGTCTCCCCCCTCTCTCATACCCCCTTTCCTGTCAGCCTACTGTCAGAAAAAC
>JAUZNJ010109948.1:0-20202 GCA_034780135.1 Jordanella pulchra | reverse complement strand
AACCACTTCAGGTACCATCCGAACCAGAACTGAAATCTCCGTTATTGGATCTCCTGGCTAACCGAACTCTGAACCTATAGAACTCTGTGAATCCCGCTTTGGACCCGAACCGGAACCAGAACCAGAACCAGAATTATCTGTGTTTATTTCCTAATAAACTTGTTGAACTTTTTCCCTGTTTCCGAGTGGTTTTCTGCATGTGGGTTAGATCCCTGAAACCCACCATGACAAATACTGACTTCTACATAACCAGTTTTTTTCTTTTAGCTTTTCTTGTCCCTTAGGTTATGTGACACCATAAGTAAGACAGATGAAAAGTAGAAGAAACAATAGAAAAAAAGTCAGTCTGTGAACAATGCCTGTTCTCCTAAGGGGGGAGAAAGCTATTCAGCACAACAAACATTCAGGCAGATTGGTTTGTTCAGGAGACTCAATAAACTGATCTGAAAGCTGTACAGAGGCTCACAGGCACGTAGTCAGTGCTAGAAAATCACACAGCCGTGCCCAAATACACACCTGATCATGTACAAGCCGCACACTTTCACACAAGCCAACACACAGGCTTTCTTCTGCCTACTCATCCTCACTTTACAGATTACCAGACACACCGAGGACATAAACAAAACTGAACCCTTTCTTAGCATACTGCCTGAAAGACAGAATTTATTCTATGCAACATGAACACTTAAAATGTGCTTTAAATCTGTATAAAAAAGACAAAAAAACCTCTAAAGGATGAAACATATAACCAAGCCTCCTAATGTTCGCAGTTTGAAGAAGCAATCCTAGAAGTGATGAAAGTTACCAGCTATACAGATTAAATGAAATGTCAACCAATTTATTAAGATGAGAGGAAACTTCTACTCTACATCGAGAGGAGTCAGCTGAGGTGTCTTGGACATCTTTTTCAGATGCTCCATGGATGCCTCCCTCTGAGGTGTTCCAGGCATGTCCCATCAGGGAATAGAGGGACAATGTCTCTCAGCTGGCCCGGGGAACACCTCATTCTGAGACGGCTACGACCCAGTCCTGGATGAAGCGGATTGTAGTGGTTTATTAATTGCAGTTTTTTTTACTGTTTTTAAGAAGTTTCTAAAGTGTTTAATCCCATTCACAGCATCATCAGTCAATGTTCAGAGTTTAGAAGCTGGTCTGATATGATGCTGTGTAGGATAGCATGTTTTCTCTTAAAAAATGGCAAGATTTTAAAACATTTTTCACAATGTAACATTCTGAAAACATCCCAGTCTCCATTGTAGTGCTTGGCACTGAAATTGGATGACTTAATGGTGGCACCTTTTTAAGCACTGAGTGTACGGACTGAATTTTGTTTCATCTTTTTTTTTACATGTGGAGAATACATTTTGTTAGTGAAAAACTAAAATAAACACCTTTATAACTGGATATTTGAAGGAAAAAAAACAACACATTTTGTAAATGGAAATTTGAAAAGAAATGCAAAACTGAAATCACATTTTGAAAAAGGTTTTAATCAAAAAAGTTCTGATAATAACTTTTTTTCTTATATTTAGTTTTCTGTTGGTTTACAGATCACATACTCTTCACTTGCGGGACTTTCCTCTAGAGTGAGGAGTGAAGATGCATTTTTATTGGTATGTGTGAAAATTAGCTACATTTTCATTGGTGACCGTGTTTGTCAAGAGCCAGCATTTCTATTTTTAAAATACAAAGGGAAGATAATCCAATTTGTGAAATCAGTCCAAAAAAGATACATTTAAAAAACATCACATTTGGAATCTAGTAAAACAAGAGTTTTAAAAAACAAAGTTTGGTGAAAATAGATTTGAGGATATTTTTAGAAAAAAAATAAAATAGGTACAGGTTACTTTTCTCTTAAATAAGAAATTATTTAAAGTTGTGTTACCATTTACTAAAGGTGTTCTTGGCTTGCAACAATAATGTAACAATAATAATTCAAGAGGAGTGAATGTCGAGTTTAGAAAAAAAAATTACCACCTACTAGTAGCAGAGCAGTGAAATAAAATAATATTTGTAACATTTGTCTTTTGATTTTGTACATGGAGATTCCAATTGCACATAATTCTGATCAGATTTGCTACGCATCAAAAGTGCATTTATGCAATAAAGTGATAAGACAAGAAAACTGGTCCATCAAACAATATAAATTCTTGTTTTGAATTAACATAAAGCTATAATGAAGACTAATTTTCTTTTTTGGTAATAACCTAAGCTTTCACAAGAATGATGCAATGGTTAGTCAGCTTTTATGTCTGTTTTTTTTTCTTTTTTTCAATTAATCTATACATAAAGCTCTGTCTGGCTCTTTTTGAGAACAAATCTTGTGTGTGTACTCAAAATAAAAGCTGTGTTATTCCCTCCAGTATATGAGCAGTGCCTGTAGCTGTGTGCTTGTTGCTGTGTGAAGATGTTTTTCCGTGGTTACAGCATGTTGGTTAAATTGGTAAGTCCCAAGAAGAGGACTGCAGAGTGTCAGTCAGCTGTCAGTGTCAGGTGAAACACGGGCAGAATCCAAAGTAGTTCAGCAGAGCAGCACTCCCAAGAATACAGACGAGTTGAAGAAATGGGGGACAATAGTGAGAGATCATTGAGGAAGGTGGCAGTGAATCCATATTACAGGAACAGAAGGTACTATTTTTACCTGATCATGGTTATCAGTAAACATATAATAATGTTAATATCCTTAGTGTGAGTAACTCCTCCTAATAATTTTAGGGTGGTGATCTCTGCTCTACGAGGTTATATGATGCTTACCTTGATTGCAAAAGATATCATTCATTTCAGTTGTTTACAATAAATAAATGTATCATTCAGATAGGAATACCTCATTAATCACTTCAACAAAACAACCCTTCATAAATATTTATTTCTATTTATTCTGGTGCAATTTTATAAAAAATGACTTAGAATAAATTTAAACACAAAGGCTTCGGGATAAAATATTCCACCTGTCAGGCTGCTAAATTAAACACTCATTCGGTGAATCAGGAGTTATTAATTAAATACATTTTAAAAGTCAGAGTTCTACCAAAAGTGTAAAAATAAAGACACATATGAGGAGCTTTATTTAAAACAAGTACTCTATGAATGTTTTGAATGTTTTATGCAAGTAGACTTAATACCATTAGGTCCCAATATATCACAAGCATAAGTGCATGCTCCTTCTCTGCACTCCTGGCTTCCTTTTTATGTACATGTATTTTTTTCTTCCCGACTATGGCTAATAATGTCAGTATAGAGTCTATACTAACTGGTACATTACGCCTTACCAGTCGGAAAAAAAGGTAGTTCCCATCCAGTGAACATGTTTTTTTATTGTGCTTTACCTGAATGACTGCATCGAAAAGTATCAAAATGTATATTTTAAAATTGTTTTTAAAGCCTAAAGTTCTGGTATCTGAGGTATCTATTTTAGTATTACTCCCCACATCACTGGTTTGTGCATGCATTTCTGTAATAGTGAGAAATACATGTGTGGTCCCTTCTGTAGTGAACGTGTACACTTGATTAAAGGCTTGTGTCAGTGGATAAGAGTTATGAGCCCTGCTGTTATGACTGGACAGAGTTACTATTAAAAGACCTAGCATGCGTTATTTACCCAGAATGCATTTCAGGGTAAACAACATGGCAACATCCATGTGACCAAATTATATATAATTATTTCATTATTAGATTTATCAAAAATGAATATTTCTCAAATTAATTTTATTGTTACAAATAATCGTGGATCCATTTAAAAGACAGGAATAGCTCATAGTTTTAATTAATTTTATTTTATTTATTTATTTGTTGTTATTATTTTTATTAAAAAATTGACTTTTTTACACTTAGTTGGGCAAAAATAAGATGAAGTAGTGTTACTCTGACTTGTGTAAACTGTTTAGGTATGCTACCCGCCTCTAAACATCCCATCGACATTAACATTTTCATTTGGAGCAGACTTTAAATGCTAAAGCAGCTAAAACAGATGGTGTGTGTCTGACTAACTGAAGCCCCACCCAAAACAAAAAAATAAATAAATATTCGAACATCGATTTTTCAGAGATGAGTGTAAAAATGCTTGAACATTTATTTAAAAAAAAACTATTATCAGTAACTATGTAGAAAAATTTGATCATACAGTTCTGTTCATTTTATGAAACATGAATTACTTTCTTTTAGAGACAAGCCTTTTCATATATTTCCAACGGTGGTTGTGTTAAATGGTGTTCAAAATAAATTAGGAAGAGAAACAGGCAGACACTAACACATCGTGTTATTCAAGCCAGTAATTAGGCTTACTTCCAAATCTTTTAAGGTCAACAAGTCCAAGGATTTAGTGCTGTAATTAGCCTCTGATTGAAAAAGGCACTTCTCTCCACTGAGATTTTTCTCATAAAGATGCTTGTCAGGATATGGTGAATGCTTCAGACAGCCTTTTAACTCAAATGAAGACGGCTTCCAGAAACAGACAGATACCCATTTAGAAATACATTTTAAAGATTTGATTGGTTTTTGATTTTCAGTTTTGTTCTTTCTTTTTCAGGGACAAAACAAATGTTGGATCTGTAACAAGAAAACCTGTGATAACCTGGGATCCAGCCAGACACAAACCTTGCATTTCAAAAGGTTTGTTAAAACAGTTTTTTTATTAATTTAATTTTAGTTATTAATAAAATTATTAAAGTAACTAAATAAAATTAAATAGTATTTTTGAATTTAACTGAATTGAACAATAGAAACTCTTAAGGTGGGAAACTGCCCTTTTAAAGCAGAGTTGTTTTAACCATTCTTTGCTATATTTTGCATTAATTTGTTTTATGTTAACCTACATATGTACTTAACTATATTTCAACTTGAAAAACTCACAAAAGAAGGAAGGCAATTAGGAGAGTTTTACTGAAACGTACTTTTAAGTCTTTGGTGCTCAGGCCACGGCAGAATGTGAACAGGGATGATGAGGGCAGAGAGGATAAAAACTGGTGTACGAGTAGAAGAAGAGTAGAAGAGCGTTGCATGCTCGTGGTGAGATCTGATCAGAGTAGTTTAACCTGCCTACGGATATGTTCTTATTTTGCCCTCTGGTATTTTGATATAAATCTGATTATCAGGGTTCTGGGTTCCTCTGTTTGTTTGTTCTTTTGTGTTCTCCTTTTTCCCCAGCAGGTGGAGCCACTGGTTGAATGGGAGTGGTCCTCCACCAGCTGCTACCTATCTGGCCTCATTAGTGGGCCTGTTTAAATGACACTGAGATCTGTACTTCAGAGCCTGAGTGTTTTGCCAGCAATGGTATTCAGTGCCTTCCAACGTGAGCTCTTGGTGATCAGTGTTTTTTTTCCTGCCTCCTAGTAATTTCTGTGTCTCCTGTTACCAAAGGTGTTTGCTCCAGTGAGAACTTTAACCCTTTAAAGCCAAGTGTATCATATTTGATACATGAATTTCTGAGACCTCTGCATCATCAGTGGGATATGTTCGCACTTGAGAACCCGACTTAAAAAATCAGAAATATGTAGAGAGCAGAAAATGTGTAAAAGATTATACTGGAATGCAGAATGTATCAAAATTTATGCAAATAATGATCAAATTTAGCTTATACAAAATGTATGTTTTTTTCATAATTTTTCATAGAATTCAATGACAACCTTTATATTAAAAATTTAGAATTGTCTGTCAATTATTTCATGGTTTGGGCTCTAAAGGGTTAAGTATCTTTGGTCTTTTTCCTCGTTGCCTCCTCGACACCATGGATATTACCCACTGGTTGTCGTTCACAGTATTCATCCCCACAAGAAAAGTCTCATCTCAACCCAGTTCTCTACCAGCAGTCTCAGTGTCCTCCCCCCTTACGTACGGTCAGCCTGTTCCACCCTGCCTCACAACCAAGCTCCATCTGCTCCCCTATAGACTTCCTTGATTCACCGGACTATGCCTGCGGACTGACTTCCCTCCATCTACAAGAACCCTTTCGGAACCTGTCTCTCATAGAACCAATCAAACCATCTACAAAGTAAGACTGATCAAGTTTCTCTAATTTTCCCTTGCAGTCACTCAACCTGTGCTCACTTCTTACACTTTCAGTGTGACCAGAACCGTTTCCCCCTCACCTGTCTTAGAACCATTTTTAGCTTCTCCAATAAACCTTCTAAACCACTTCTTGTCTCCAGTAGTGTTCTGCATTTGGGCCATGTATAAACCCAACATGACACTGACGTGAACCAGCAGCATGAGCTTCTCTCTGATAAATTTGCAAACGATCAGCTGACTACTTTAGAGGACTATTTAAAGCATCAAAATTAAACCCCCAGGTTATTAGTTTATTATCAGGACTCGATGTTCTTCCAAATCCTCTTCTCTTATACCTACAATAATGTTACACATATTTAATAAGACAAGGAACAATAAGTTTGTAGTTGCATGAAGGAATGATAAAACCATATTTGGCTTATCTGTAAATATTCAGGCCAGTGAGCCTACTTACTGATGATAAACTGAAAGAAAATATAATTTGAAGGGTTGACAGGTAGAAGAGAATGCGAAACAGGCTACAGCAGGAATATGGCCTTTTACAGTCAGCCAGTCAAGGGCCAACAAATGTCTGTTAAGCTATGACCTTTGACTGCTCCTCCATCCACCATGACAAATCCTCACAGATGGCTTTGGCCTCTGGTCCTTGGAGTTGACATGGGACAAAGCTCTGAACGCTTCACTGTGTCTGTGTGTATGCATGTCTATCTCTCCTTTTTATGCAGCCTAAGAGGGGAATGGCCATGTTTGTCTGTCATCATGTCCCAGCTTGTTTAGCTAACTGGCATCACTTCTGCCCAGGGACCTTCTCCTCCACACCAAACACAAGGCAATATGTTTAAAGTGAGATATGTGAGATATGCACTCTGTTTGACTGAAATAGTATTTTTAACTTTGGTTGGATGTGTTCTCCCTTAACATTAAGTTCATGTTTAATAATCAGAGCAAGGACTTTATTGTGTTAATTTTATTTAATTAATTTATAACATCAAAAATAAACAAAGTTTTAGTTAACTTTTCAAATAAACACTAAAATGGGACCTCCTATCTTTCAACTTTTGCAAATTAAACAGTAAGAACACTATCAGGGGTAGGAAAGGAGTTCCGGAATTGCTGTGCTTAATTCAGACAGCCTTCAGCCTTAAAGACTGTAATTATGCGTTAGACACACACATGACTGAAACAGGCATTATCAAATAGAATAGAAAGCAAACTAAACTAGCCAAGAAATAGTAGAAACAAATAAAACCAAGACACTACTGCAAATTGGAGGTAAAAAAATACATGTAAAATAAAACCAATGGGAATTTCAAAACCATATAACCTTAGAATTGCCATAGAAACAAAAAGTGCCATCGGTATGCATTAAACATGAAACAATAGTATGAATACATTTGGTTCAGCTTGAAATTTAAGCGGATTCCATGTTAAATTAACCAGATACAAAATGTAAATAAGAAGTCAAGAATTCTGCATGAGACATTTGAGTCTGATCCCTTTGGGCCCCAATTAGGATCGCCCCTGGATCAGTGGGACCCAGATAGTATTGCCCCCGGATAGAGAGGATGGGAGAAATGTATGCAAGCATAATTATACACGCATGCTTTTGAAGGAAGGAGAATGGAAAGAAAACATGACAACAACAAAAACCATCTTACCTAAGGAAGTCGGGGTCAGGTGATTGTGAGGTAAACCTCATTGGTAAAGACAACTCTGTTTGTTTCATGATGAATCAGCAGATGACAGGAAGTGTAGGCTTAGACCGGAGCCATGAATGCTGTTGAGTGATGAGGGAAGCAATGGCTCTGGTAAAACTGTTCATGGAGGTGAGCAGGAGGAAGGAAGAGCAGGTCAGGTATGAGCATCTGAGCGTCATGCGTATGAAGGTGGAGAAACATAAAGCTAAAAGATTCAATGACAGTTGAAACGCTTTGAAAGCTACAGTGAGCCTGGAATAGACTGAGTAGCGATTGGGCAGATACCAAATCGACCCTGGGAAATTCTCCTGGCTCCTAACCGAACTAAAACGAGGAGATGCCTCAACTCTGGCATTAGTTGTCTTACAAATACTATTACAGTAATCCTCTGCTAAAGAATGAACAGCAGACCCCTCTAGTTGACGTCGGTAAAATTAAAACAGTGAAAGAAAGTCTTACTAAACAAACATTTATTAATTAATTAGGTGGAACCAATTTTACTCAAACTATTAATCAAAAAGATGATCATAAGTTAATTTTTTTTACATTCCTATTTCGACGTCCTATGCTCATGTTGACCACAGAAAAGCTGATAATTAATAATAATAGCTGTGCAGCAGAGAGATGTAATAAATCAACATTGGTGTTTGAAATGGATCAAATGTATTTGGAAGTTTGTTACTCAAGTGTTGTGATAACCCTGAAAACAAACAAAAATACTCATAATTAAGCATCAAAATCTATTTTTGCAATTTAAAAAACAGCTAAATTATTTTTTTTATGATTATTCAAACTCAGACATATAATGTCACTTTGAACATTTTTAGATGGAAGAAAAAAAATCTCCAGCATGATGTGACAGCCATACTTTCCAATCATTAGGCAAAATGAGCTCCACTGTCCCAGACAGGATATTTTGGTTCACCGGCGGATGCTAGATTCCAAAATTGAGACAGGTCTGTCTAAGAATGTTTCTTTAAGTTGCCTAACTGTGCAGGTGTTGTTTTTGGATGCTTTAGTGCTCCTATCAGTCAGTGAAAATGAATGAGAGCCTTAGTGCATTGTGTTTGGTGTGTAGTTAAGCTACTGCAGCATAAATTGTGTTTTTTTTTTTTTTTAACAGACCTGCTATGAAAACTCCAGAGGAAGGTGTTGATGCCCCCTGCCTGTGTCCAAGTTTCTTCTTTGTCTGTTTCTATGTAATGATGATGGCTGTATTTTTTATTTTGGGGGGGTTTGAAGGCATTTCTCTGTGAACGTCTAGATGAATCTAGGGGCAATCCTGCTGTTTTTGTGTGTATCTGTGTGTGTGTGTGTTTGAATGAATGTGTATCAGCTGTGTGCTTGATCAGCAGTCCTGCTGCTATCCTATTAACTCTGCTGCCGCAGGGCATGCTAGTGCGGCCCAAAGGACCCGAGGTAGCAGCAGGGCTCAGTGAAGTCATTTCCATTCTGCCATCTCACTCCTACCTGCTCACTGCTGCACTGAATCTGAGTAAGTAAAGAAGGTAGGCTAAACTAACAGATTATCTCCTTTTAAAGGCAAATAATAACAAAGAAAGAGAAGATAACTCTAACAGTGTCTATGAAACATGAAAAGGGTATTCCATCAACAATATCTGTGTCTGATTAAATGGTTTTACCAAAAAAAGGGAGATAATTTAAGGATAAAATGGTCCTGTATGGACATTTTATGAAAATTCCTGGTTGGGAAAACAAATTAAAGAAGTCACCGAGACCCAGTGGGGTAAAGATTTCATTTAGACCAAAAAGGTTGGCAAAGCAGTAGAAGTAGAGTGGTTTACATCTTTCTACGGATCTTTCTACGCATCAAACCTTCTGTGTTTATCTTGGAAATTGTGTTTTTTTTTCTGTCCAACTTATTTAAAGGATTCCTCTGGGATTAGGTTTCGGTCCTCTTCTTTTAAGGCTTCATTTACTCTCTCTGGGCTCAATTCCTTTGAAGCATGAATTTGCTTTTTAATTTTATGCAGATGACTGCCAGATCTATGTCGTAAAAGGCATTGAAGATCCAATTTTTTTTTAACATTTAAAAAGTTTTTTTTATAGTTTAGTTATAAAAAAACAGTATAACATTAATTAATGATTACACAACTTTCATAGACCAAATTAGTCAGTTGTGTTTAAATCAATTCAATTCAATTATCGTACTCGTAATCTTCCGCTTTATCCGGGACCGGGTCGTGGGGGCAGCAGTCTCACACTCCCAGACTTCCCTCTCCACAGACACCTCCTCCAGCTCTGCTGGGGGAAGCCCAAGGCGCTCCCAGGCCAGTTGAGAGACGTAGTCCCTCCAGTGTGTCCTGGGTCTTCCCCTAGGCCTCCTCCCGGTGGGACGTGCCTGGAACACCTCCCCAGGGAGGCGTCCAGGGGACATCCAAAAAAGATGACCAAGCCACTTCAGGTGACCTCTCGATGTGAAGGAGAAGCGGCTTTACTCCGAGCCTCTCCCGAATGACTGAGCTCCTCACCCTATCTCTAAGGGAGAGCCCAGCCACCCTGCGGAGAAAGCTCATTTCGGCCATGTATCCGGGATCTTGTTCTTTCGGTCATGATCCAGATTTCATGACCATAGGTGAGGGTAGGAACGTAGACCAACTGGTAAATTGAGAGTTTTTCCTTTTCGCTCAGCTCTCTCTTCACCACAATAGACCAGTGCAGCGACTGCATTATGGCAGCAATCGCACCGATCCGTCTATCTATCTCCCGCTCCATTCTCCCGTCACTCGTGAACAGGACCTCAAGATACTTGAACTCCTCCACTTGAGGCAGGAACTCTCCTCCAACCTGAAGAGGACAAGCCACCGTTTTCCGGTCAAGAACCATGGCCTTGGACTTGGAGGAACTGATTCTCATCCCGGCCACTTCATACTCGGCTGCGAACTGCCCCAGTGCATGCTGTAGGTCTTGGCAGTTGGAAGCCAGCAGGACAAGATCATCTGAAAAAACAAGCAGGGACGAGATCAGCTGATCCCCCAACCTGACCCCCTCCAACCCTTGGCTGCACCTAGAGATCCTGTCCAGAAAAGTTATGAACATGACCGGTGACAAAGTCCAAAATACACCGGGAACAAGTCCGACTTAATGCCGGCAATGCGGACCAAACTCCTGCACTGCTTGTACAGAGACTGGATAGCCCCCAGTAAAGAGCCTCCGGCTGCGTACTCCTGAAGCGCGCCCCACAGGGCGGCATGAGGGATACGGTGGAATGCCTTCTATCAGCCGGACTCTCCTCTTCAGAACCCTGGATTAAGTCTTCCCGGGGAGGCTGAGAAATGTGATTCCCCTGTAATTGGAACACACCCTCTGGTCCCCCTTCTTATGGAGGGAAATCACCACCCCGGTCTGCCAATCCAGGGGCACTGTCCCCGACCTCCACGCGATGTTAAAGAGGCATGTCAGCCATGACAACCAGACAACATCCAGAGCTCTGAGGTACTCGGGACGGAACTCGTCTATCCCCGAGGCCCTGCCACAATGCAGTTTCACTACCTCAGTCACTTCAGCCTGGGTGATAAACAAATCTACCCTCGAACACCCAGTCTCTTCTTCCCGGCATGTGACGTCACCTGGTACGGCAGAGCCAGGACCCCACCCTGGAGCCAGGCCTGGGGTAAGGGTTTGTCGGTGAGCACCTGGTGGTCAGGTCCTTCCTCTTGGGACCCAGCCGGGCCCAGCCCCTAAGAGCGACGCGAGGCTATCCCCAGTGGGCTCACCCCCTGCAGGGGGAACCATGAGGGACCGGTGCAAAGAGGATTGGGTGGTAGCATCCACAGATGCTTAAGCTTTCTTCAATTCAATTATACTTTATTAATCCCCAAAGGGAAACCCAGTTTTGGTACAGCCCATCTGTGGGATGCTGTATTAGAGGCCTTGCTACTGTAAAAAGGAGATTGTCATGTTGGGTTTCGTTTTGAGTTGTCTAACCCACATGCAGAACATCAAGACAGCAATGCACTATGAAGTTTAAGAATTTATTGTAAGAATGTGGAAGTGGGTCAGAGACCCGAACCGGGTTTAGGGAGGAATAACTGATCAGCAGGGCAGCAACTGGGAAGAGAGCAGACTGGTGAGTTCACAGCCAGTGGGAAAACAGGGCTCGAGTAATTTAAAGGTTCCGGTCTTACTGTGAGGTTGAAAGTTGGAAGAACCAGTATGGGTCCAGAGGCGATGAAGAGGTGTGGTGGGGAACGGACAGGTCGGCTTAGCTTGTAGTTGGTTTCCGGGAACGGTGCAGCGGTCAGTAGTCGGACTTCGGAGGATCCGATGATCATCGAGGGAGAAGCAGAAAGTTCAGGCATTCAGTGGGTAAAACACCACGACGTCACGAGAAGCTAGTCTGACAGGGGAATCCAGGAGCAGACGGCGTGCTGATTCTCCTAGTGAACCATCAAAGAGTGAACACTCGGCTCCGACTACAGATTTCCAGCTGGATATAAACTCTGGGGATAATGAGCGCTGATGGGAAACAGCTGAGGACGCCAGAGCCCACACCGCACATCCATCAGCCCCTGTCGCCATCTGGTGGAAGAAATAAAGCAAAGCACAGAGAAAAACCAAACAACAGACAGAGTCCCGGATCATGACAGAGATACCCTAATAGAGCTTAGAAATTGCATTCTTTTCAAATTGTGTTTTACCGATCACATTCTGTTCATTTCAAGCCTTATTCAAATGTTCACTCTTGATGCACACGTTGACCAAGAAAAATGTAATTTCTAACGTCCATCCAGACCAATAGAAAATACCTCTGCTCCTCACTCCAGAGGAAAACTGGACCACAGAAATGAAGAGATTTTGATACGTACAAGGAAATTTAAACAGGAGGCAAACTAAAATAAAGAGAGAGAGAAATTGGAATAAAATGAATTTAGAAAAAACTATTTTAGAAAAAAAAGCAAACATTTAAAAATGTATTATGACAAATATTTAAAAAATGAAATCTGAAGAAAACACAAAATCTGATAAAGCTGCAAAGTTCCTCTTACAACATTTTTTGATTAAAAAGTTATTCAAAGTTTCCTTTTTCGAATTTCCATTTAAAAAAACATGAAATCAAACTTTATTTCTAAAGGGCTTTTCCTGCATGCAACAATGCAAAGTGCTTTACAATGTAAAAAGAGTTTAAAAACAAGTCATCACATAAAATGTATACATAGATAAAGGAGAACAAGCACACACACACAAAAAAGGTAAAGATAATAGAAACAAAAAAGATCAAGTGTTCTTAAAAACAATAAAAACAGCAAGACTAAAAGTAGACATAAAAGAATTAACCAAAATAAAATAGTGATATAGAACAAGATGACAAGAAACAGGCAATGCAAAAATAAATATATAAATAAGAGTAGGTACGGACATATAAATAACTAAATAAAATAGGTAAATAAATAGAAATATGTGTAGAGAGATAGATAAATTTCAGGTAAAAGCTAAGCTAAATAGGTGGGTCGAGCCTCTTTTTAAAAACATCAACTGTCTTGGCAGCCCTGAGGTTCTGAGGCAGGCTGTTCAAAAGACAAGGACCATAATGGAGGAACAAAGTAGAGGTACTGGTACCAGAGGACCTCCTAGTCACCGAGGGAATAATAACTTTGCTTTTATTCTTTGAAAAATGTCAAATACATATAAAGAAACGGAGAAGTGGTCTCATAATTTAGGACTCCTGATTAGCAAGTAGGATTAACAAATACATTTTGTACATGTAAAACTAAACTGTTTAAACACAGTGTAATACAGTGTAAACAAATTTTTCCATTCATTTAATAATCAGTCATTAACCTGGCACAGTAATGTCAAGTGTCAAAGGATGACCAACATACTTAGCTTTATACCATGCTAACTCTCTTTACACCTTCCTCATTATTCTCAGTCATTTGCAGCTTTAGCAATTTGCAACAGTTGGAGGTAATTAGGTCACACCCTACGCCTCTAATCTCTGATACCTCAAATTTAAATACCTGTAATTGGCTGCTATAATTTTATAATGGATCTTGATTATTTAATTCACATCATATTAATGTAAAATAAGCAATTTCAGAGTCCTGTGATTTTTTTTGCACTAATATGTAATTACAGTTCAGGCCTATAAAAACTGTTTTTGCCCAATAAGTAAAGGTTAAAGAGGTATTTTATCTAGTTTGCATTTAGTACAGTAGTGAAGGGTGTGATCAAACTAAAGGACCACGTGGCCTATAATGATCACAGTCTAATAACAGATATTTTGATGTTATAATCTTATTAAAAACTGTTTTTACAGCTTAACTAATCATTTGATTCTTTTTTTAAAATTCCCTGTTTAATCAAAAGATAATCAACTACCGATAAAACTGTACAGCAAAAACCCATTTCAAAAATACATTATAATTTCTTAAAATGACTATATCCCCCTTGTTTGAAAAGGTAAATAGGATTATTCATAACACTGCAAATGAAAAACAGAAATTTGAAAACAAATTCAGAAATATAAAACCCATTTTGAAGATTATTCTAAAAAATTTATTTGAAACAATAAAATTGAGAATTTAGAATTTGCAAAAAAAAATTGTATATTTGGAAAAATATAGTAAAAATGCACAAAAAAACATCTGAGAACACAGTAAAGTTAAAGGACAAACTTTTTTCAATAAAACTATCAAATTTTCTATACTTGATGATTTTTTTTTACATTTCAATTTACAAAATGTGTGGGTTTTTTTTGTTTGTTTTTTTAAAATTGGCATCCGGTTCTTGCCCCATTGATGGGAAAAAAACACTCCATACATGCAGTGACCATAGAGATGCTGTTTAACTTGAGTTTAGACATGCTACAACTTTTAATTTTTTCAAAGTCACATATTCCCTCTGTAAAACATTTCATCATGGCCTCCTGGTAAGGACTGTCACACTCCTTATACAGTTACTCCAGATACAGCCGTGTAATTTAATTATTTCTACAGCTAAACTAACAAGAGGATTGAAAACATGATGTTTGAACCTACAATCATCTCTGTAATTTACTGAGTGATAGACTGAGTGATAACATTCAGATACAGTAACGTCAGAATGTAACGTAAGAATGCTGCAGGATAATTTCAAAATGTTTGCTCTCTCACACAGTCGCTGACGTCAGCAATGAAACCAGTTCGTTTGGGTCAGGGACATGCTATGAATTCGTTCCCGCCTCTGCCATCATTGTGAACAAAATGAAATGTATGAAAAGTGAGTGCAGCTTCTGCACAGATAAACCAAGTTCCAATTTCTTCAACAGTGATACGAGTGCTTTCTGAAGTAGTCAGGGTAAAGGTTATCAACAAATCCTCCCACAGCACTGGAGGATGACAGTCTACCTGTCCTTTTAAAACATCTCATACCTGATAATCCACTGCACGGCTTTTCAAGAGGTGTCTGCAAAGGATGAGCAACAATCATATACAGGATATAAAAACGTGTTTTCATTGTTGTAAAGCATAAGGATCAACAGAATGCAAAGAAACGATCAAAACATAGAGCATTTTCCCACTGCAGCAATTCATTTTTTTGTATGGTTAAAAATTGTTTCAAACACAGAACTTTTTTTTTTTTTAGCTTTGTGCTTCATAATATAATATTGTTAAATTATTTGAATGTATTCAAGAAAGAAGGTGCAGTTGTGTAGGAATACATAGGCTTCTAGCTCAGTCTCCTGATTTATATCTCTACCAGCTTTGCCCATCAAGACAGATTTTCTTTTTTTGCCAGGGAAAGAGCTAACAGAGGTCACAGATCCGGGGAACAAACAACTATTTTGAACATCAAACAGAGCTGCTCAAAAGCCCTAAAACTCGGAGTCTGAAAAACGATTTTGTTTAGGCAATAGTGGCGTCAGTTTACCGTGCAACCAAAGGGTCATTAGCTCAAACCCCAGCTCTGGCTTTCAATACCTTTGTGTCCTTGGGCAAGTCACTTTACCTGCTTTACCTACTGATGGTGGTCACAGGCCCCAGTGACACCAGTGTACCGTAGCCTCACTTCCATCCGTGTGCCCCAAGGCAGCTGTAACTACAATGCCACCATCGTATGTGCATGGATGATTGAAGGTAATGTAAAGTGTTTTGGTCAATCTAATGACTTGAAAAAGTGCTTATCTACCATTTTACCATAACTTATGCTGTCATCTTTTACCATAATTCATAATGAACTTTTTTATGTCCTTTTGTCTTTCCTAAATTAGAGGGAATCTCTATCATTACAAGGCTGTTTTGCTTCTGGTTGGAAATGAAAATCAAAAATTTTATTTTTGTGTATCGTAAAGTGATGGAGCTGTGCCTGCAGATGCTGAAGCACACTGTGCAAAGAGGTTGCTTTTCTGCAGAGTCAATCACTACAGACCTCTAAGCTTAATTTGGCCTCCAGATTAGCTCAAAAACAGAGAGTTTCATAGACTGGGTTGCCGTGGTGGAGCAGCTGCATCAAAGCCACACATCGTTGAGTGCAGTGCAATGGTGCATTGGTGCAAAGCATGCTGCTACTGGACCCCAGATAAGCAGAGACACATTTTCTGAGTGATGAATCAAGCTTCTTCCTCTGAAAATCTCATTGAGTATTCTAGGTTTGGCAATTGCCAGAAAGATGGTACTTGAATGACTGTTTTGTGCAACTTGTAAAGTTTGGTAGGTGGGGAATTTTGGAGTTGAATTGTTTTTCAGGAGCTGGCCTTCTTGTTCTAGCAAACGGAACACCGAATGCTTCAACATACCAAGACATTTTGGACAATTTGCTGGGGTTGGTCTGCTCAGGGTGCGGGGTGAGGGGCTGGGCCCGAAGCAGGAACAAGTTGGGTTGGTCTGGCAGTGTCGCTGCCCCCTTCCCCCCCATCCGGATTTTAGGCTCACTTATTTGGTCATTCAATAATCCCGGAATCCACCACCGGTGCCCACGGGTCTTTGGTCCTGGTATTATTGAATGCGAGTGTGATGTGTGAATGTGGGTCGTTTTTTTTTTTTTCTCTTCGGCTCTCCACAACCACTATTAAGCATTTTTCCTTTGGAGGAACGATACATGCACAAGTGCACTTTCACAAACAACTACAGGTACTTGGTTCTAGGCACTTAGATATTGACTTCCATACAGAAAGCCCATATTCTTATCTTTAGGTAACACAGAGGACATATCAGATTAAATAATGCTAGTTACGCATTGGCGATAGTATCTAGGTGTTACTTTGTTGTATGTCTCGTACCATATCCATTGGTTGGGCTGTTCTTTTTGCATCCCTTTACAGGTGGTGAAGCAGACTGAAGTTGTTTTAACATTGTCTCCCTTTTATCTCCTGTTTCTTTCATCTTTTCTCCTTTTTTTCTGTTTTCCCTTTCCTGTTCTACTTACATTGCGTTGTCCATATAATCTTTAAAACTCCATGTATAATTATAATAATGCAATTTATATGCATAATGCAAGCGGAACACAACGTGATAGCCCTACTGCTCTACTTGTGAAAGAAAAATCTGTTGGTCTGTGTTTGGCATCAAGACAGTTATTCTTATTGCCACATCGCCAGACAGGACACTGTAAAAAAAAAGAGGAATCACTTACTGAATTAGAGTATGAATGGTGGCCGAAGTGGTCCATATCTTCCCTCTCTTTTTAAAAAGAATACGGCCCTTAGTGTGGTTGGACTCCCAAATACTTTGAAATGCCTCTCATCCAGTGATTTCCACATTAGGGGAGGGCAGAGGGGGTGGCCGCACCCCCCTTGAGGCCAAATTGTTGAAAAACAAGTGCCCCTTTTGGAGCGAAGAAGTGGCTAAAGTACCCCTTTTGAGGTAACACACGAGTTCAAGTGCCCTCTCTGAAACGAAAACGAGTGCTAAAGGCCCTCTTTGGAGCCCAAACGCATGTTAAAGCATCCTTTCAGAAGCGTCTTCCAGGAGCCCACTCAACTTTACTCAGCTTTTTGACTTCTTTGATAACATTTGCTTGAAATAAACATTTAAATGTGGCAATAAAGTAAAAAATCTCTATGAGTAAGTTACTAAGACAAACAATCCATATTGTAACCCATTTTACCACAGAGGTTTTTCAGACATTGACTTACTATATTGCGCCGAAGCTCGTCATCTGGTCTGATGTCGGCAATTGATCACAACTGACTGACGGTTGCGCTGTTAAGATCTAAATACCCTAAATCAATAAGAGACTAAAGCCATGGCAGAAGTGTGTCGACAGTCATCCTCAGTCAGGTTTTCAGCTCCACAAAATCGTTCAGTTAATCAGCTCCTTAGGATATCTCTTAGAATCATCTATATGTAATATTCCAAGGAAAGTTTTATGCATCTCCATATTTGCACATATAATGTGCCGTTTCATGACGCTAGTATATATAGGTTCACCCAAACATCACTAATAAGCTATTTAACAATCCCTTCAACTGTAAAAGTGTTTCCATGACAGTAGCCCAGCTCCTTATACTATAAATAATCCTCACCCAATAATTCTTCTGCTAGGCATGTGTAGGTCATTGATTTTATTATGGAAGCGTCATGATCGCTGTCACCCAAGGCATTTTCTTAGCTTCTCCTCTATAACATGGTCACTGGCCCTCCTTCAGTTTTCTTGTTACTGAAAAAATAGAGCATGAGTATATTTTATAGATTATATGTTTTAGTACTTCATTTGATGTCCCCTTTCTGCTAAATGCTTGATGTTCTCATTCTTTAGATAAGCATGTTCAGCAATTCGCTGGTAGTACACCTTCCACACTTCATCCCTTCCTTCGTGTAAGAATATGCCTTGTATCCCATTTGCTGCTCTACATCAATACAAGTAAGGCTAGTCCTTGCCACTTCATGCCTAGCAAGCTTGGCTAGATCTCATTCTCTCTATTCTGGAAAACCAGCTGTTTGGAACAACTCATTGACTCAAAAGCAATCACTCACACCAAGCATGCATTTAGTGACAGTGGAGAGAAAAATCTCCCTCCTAACAGGAATAAACCTCCAGCAGAACCAGAAGCGGCCATCTGCTGAAGCCGACTGGGGTTCAAGGAGACAGAAGCAGACACACAGAAGGAAGCAGAGATACAAAAGGCAACTGTAAGTTCCACAGACTGTCCAAGAAAAACACAGCCAGGCAGAGGAGCTCCAATGTCAGAGGATGAAATAAAATACATCGAGTTAGTCCCAGTAAAGGAAACAGGACAACACTGAAACACAGGCCAAGCTCCAACATGTCTAAACCAAGGTGTTGATGGTAGTAGCACAGCTGATATTTCTATGGAGAACCTGGTCACAATTAAACAGGGAAAGAGCAGATGAAGCTACTATGATGAGAAAACTTTCCACTTTCAAGAATAGCTTATCCTTATCACTTATTAATTGCCATCACCCCTGCATCTCTATGTCACCCCTTCTCTTTTGTCCCTTGATTGTCTGCAAAGCGTACTTGCAAAGCTTTACGTTCTAATTGGCTCAGCCTTCTTTTTATTTTTTATTTTTTGGGGGGGGGAGTAAGTAATTTAATCTTAGGCTATTCATTAAAGCACATGTCATTTTTAGCGTCAAGCATGATACTGGGTTCCGAGCCCCAAAGTCTTATTTCACCCATGTCATAAATCTTTCTAGTAAACCTGATGCTATTACTGCCGGTGGTTCTAGCTTCCATTTTGATTACACCTTCCCAGATTCCTGCATGCACTGCTCTTCAACGTTTATCCCCTCAATAGTACAGTTTCCCCCTTAATACTATTTCTACAGTAACCTTACCTTAGACTCTCTGCCACTCCAAGAAACATCCACCTTTCATTCTTCTGTCCATCAAGCAGCTCTCCTTTGCGAGTATTCCCGGCTCAACTTACTTTTACTTCTTGATTGAACTCTCCTCCCAGTGGCTTCTCACCTCAACTCTCCTTCTGAGCCTATTCAGTTCATAGTTTCCCTTTTGTAAGCCATCGTGGCATAGGCTCCCTTGCAAGCCTTTCTGGCTTAGGTCCCTTGGTAAGCCTTCTCATCAAAGGTCCATTTTGTAAGCCTTCATGGCATAGCTCCTCTCAAGCCTATGCAGCTCATCTTTCCTCTCAAGCCCATGTGGCTCTTGCATTCCTTTTTGTAGGCCTTCGCGGCATAGGTTCCCTTGCAAGCCTTCTTGGCTGAGATCCTGTTGTAAGCCTTCCAGCATAGGTCCTCTTGAGCCTTTGCAGCTCTCCTTTTTTCTCTCAAGCTTTTGTATCTCACCTTTTTCTCTCTGTGGCCCAAATTTTTTTCTTCAGCTTCGAGGCTCACTTTTTTCTCTCAAGCCTTTTGCAGCTCGACTTTCTGCTATAGCCTTCCCAGTGCTTTTTCTGTCGTTCTCTTATTCTACCTTTGCAGCTTGTGACTCTCTGATCAACCTTCACACCTGCTTCCTCATTAGCCTCAGCTTTTTGTTTTTGGGTTTTGTTTTTTTTTTTTTTTTTGGGGGGGGGGGGTAGCAACCAATTTATTAAAAAAAAGTTGCAAATAATATTAAACTATGTAAGAGAAAAATA
>JAUZNJ010109937.1:0-20205 GCA_034780135.1 Jordanella pulchra | reverse complement strand
GATGGATGGATGGATGGATGGATGGATGGATGGATGGATGGATGGATGGATGGATGGATGGATGGATGGATGTTTGTCCTTTTTGAAATTCAATTCGGTTCATTTATTTAGCACCAATTCACAACACATGTCATCTCAAGACACTTTACAGAGACAATTCAAACAGATCATATTGTCAGATTCAAAGTTTTCTATCTAAAGAAAACCAGCTGATTCCATCGACTCATTAACTCCACAGCAACACCTCACACCAAGCATGCATGTAGCAACAGTGGAGAGAAAAAAAACTCATTTTTAACAGGAAGAAACCTAGTCAAAAGAAGTACTAAATAATAAACAATAAACATTAAATCTTTACTCATTCTTACTTTAACCAATCGAATGATCTGACACAGGAGATCATGCTCTCTTACACAGCATAGGGCTGAATGGTTTTTAAAAGTCAAATAGCGTTTTTTTGTAGTTGTTTTTTTAAGTGCTTTTTTAACTGCCACCTAATGGTCTGGAGTAAGAAAGTATCTTATCTATCCTACTCTTGTTAAATGTAATGTGGCTAAAGTTGTGTGTCTCTGCAGTTTGAAAATTGCATTTTGTTAAATTGCAGTCATTCTCAGTATGGCTTCGTATGTTACAGGCTACACGATAGGATGTGAAAATATTTATAGATTCAAGCTTAAACGACCCTTTTTCGGTCAATTCCCTTCATTGTTTTTTTTGTTGTTGTTGTTTTTCCATATTAAGATCATTTCTACTGTTTTGACATCTGGCAATTAACAATAGTAATCAACGAATCCTTTGGGAAGCCCTCTGCTGTTGTGTTTCCATGAAACTAAAGGACATTGTACTACAGTGTGTTTTGTTTTAGCCTTAATGTATGAAGTTAAGAGTGCAGTACACACATGTTAGGGCTGTTTTTGACATGTATCCTGTCTTAGACCATTAGCTGTAAGGTACTGTGCTAATTCTTTCTTGTTGTGAGTATAGATGTATTTAAAACTTAATCCTTATGCAATCGTAAAAGTCATTTTATGCAGCAAAATGTAAGTCAGGGTGCTGTAAAGTGTTTTCTTGATACATTTGACTGGATTTAATAGTGTTCAATTAATCAATTCTATCATTGCAGCTGATAGGACTAGCAGTTGCTTGATCTGTTTGATCCCTATTGTCATGATGGCGATCATGAGCTCCTGCTGCCTTCCTGCAGAGCTTCACATGCTGCTTCTAAGTCCTCCTGAATCAATATCTTCTTAAATATCTAATAAGATTTATGCTTGCTCCATAATGATGGGAAGTAGATGATGCAGGCTTTTTTTTCATGCATGTGAATGTGTTTGTATGACAGCTCTACACAGTTGCTGCTAATCCCTGTTGGTGTGCTGCGTGCCATGCATGGCTCGGGTGGAAGGCTGGTGTTAATTTATTCATGAGTATTTCTCTGTCGGAGACATTAAACATGGAAGCAGCTCCACTGAAGCCGGCGTATTCCTTTTTCCCCCACACCGCCATGCGTTAGCAGAAGCAAAGTTCAGACACGTACAGATCTGAGCTCATGCAGGGCTGAAGGTCTGTCTTTAGGTACTCCTGCCTGATTTACAGTCTGTATACACACAGCTTCAAATGAGCTCTGGGCCTGCAGTCCAGAAGCACAGCAGCGTCATCTGCTTTTACCCAATAAGAAAAGTGTGGTGCACATGAGCCGGCCTATTGTAGAGAGACCTAATGATGCACAAAGCCTACTTATGTTTACTGCATGTGTCTCACATCTGGAATGACGAAAAGCCTTTAAAAAATATGCTGAGTGATTTATGAGTCAGTGCTACAAATAAGCTTGACAGATCACTTCCGATCTCATTTATTAGAGGAGATGTGAAAGGAGTGACAGAAAGCAGGGGCAGCGAGGCACCCGTGCCTGCTGTTTTGATCCTCCTCCATCTGGAACTCAAGTGCTGTGTGAACACAGAGACTGCAGTGGCCCAGCAGCCAATCAGGATGCAGTTCTCAGCAGCAAATCAGATGCAGGATGGCATACACAAATGTGTATACTCAAAGACAAAACACACACATTGTTTTCATCAGCTCCTTTACTTAAGTGTCAGAATAGACAGATCCAGATTGTTGATCTCTTTAGGAGGAACTCCTCTTCTCTAATCAACCTGCACATAGTTTAATATCACTTCAGGTTAAATTTGTAAGTTAGTAAAATGATTTATGCCTTTCTGATTGTTTCCTTATAAAGAAATTTGATGGTTTCCGTGTATAGAGATGACCTCATTGCTCCTCAGACACGTCTTCTGCTGCAGTTGATGCAGTACTACTGACTGGCCACCAGGGACTGGCAGAGGAACCACATTCATGAGCAGAGCTTTCAGTGTCTGAGTTCAAGTCTATTTTATTTGCATTTATTTCCATAGAATCTGATTTTCATCTGAAAAACACATTTTAGAAATTTATTCCAGAAGGTTAAACTCATATGCTGTATGGATTTATTACAACCAGAGGGATATATTTAAAGTCTCATACTGATTATAAAAACTCAAAACCTAATTTACAAAAAAAAGTTATCAGCATATTTGACTTATTAAATGTTTTTTGATAAGCAAAAATCTAATCATGCTATTGGTCTACAACAATCACAGAAATGCAAGGCCTGAAGCCCCTTTAAAAAAAAAAAAATGCACATTTAAACAGAGTAAACTAAAAGAAATTCAGTTCTAAATGTCTCCATCCTTCGAACACTGAAGAAAACTAGAGTTGTGTGTTCTTTGTTAAAACATATGTATCCATAAGTTTGACCACATTCATGGCTTCCCTCTGTTTTTCTACAGAAGTAGGCCTGCAGCATCATTTCTGTGAGCCTGTCCTGTTTTTATAGAGCCACAGGTCTGATCTTTATGATCATGGTTTTCAGAGAGTATTCAAGCCCTTTAAAAGTTTCCCAGTGTACACCAGCCGCTCGAGGTGACGGACCCCAGGCGTAGATACCGTTTGGGTTTGAACTGAAGCAATCCCCGTACCAGAATGCACCGTAGGCGAGCCTGGCACAGTTTGAGACGTGCGTGTCCTGATCTTTGTCAGTGGTTGTAAATTTTCTTCCATTGTGGTAGCTTAAAGAATCTCCTGTCGGAAGAAATGTCCCTTTATCAATAAAATCATTTGCAGCAGTTAAAAGAAACAACAACAACTTTTGATTGTAAACAAGATGTTTGACCTGCTGCCCCTTTAATGAAACTTCCCAGGTTCAGCTTGTATCCATCAGCCTCTGGGCCAACAGAGAAGGCAGAATAAAGAGCAAAAACCTTCTGACCCTCAAAGTCCTCCATGTCCACCCTCAGCTCATAGTTTCTCGTTTGAGTCAGCAGGTGCATCGTTTCCAAGCCTAAGAAATAAACAACCAACTTAAAAAACAACCAGGATTTCTGTGCAGTCTGGAGAAATCTGGAAAATAAGAAAAACAGATCTACAGTAAACATATTCACTATATTTCTGTACAGGCAGCGCAGTAGTTGATATATATGCTATACTTATTTACATACATATGTTTTTATACATTAATTTTATTTTTGAATGACTCATTTAGTCGTACCAAGCCAGTACTCTCCAGCAGCATTCCCAAATCCAGATTTGTAGTGATCCCACTTCATGAAGAAGTTGACGGTGCCATCCTGTCTTTTCTGAATCACCTGATTTTAAACAATAAAATAATACACAGTAAAAATGTAAAAAGTTATCAGAATATTGTCATCTTTGACAATTAGGTCACCCTATGTTAGCTTGTGTGTTTTTCTAATATATCTAGACCTTTTGTAACATGATAAGAATGAAGAAAATACCTTTTAAAATTGCATGTAAAATGTATTTTTATAAAGTGCAATATAGGAAAAATATAACAAATTAAATGACTGAAATCACGGGATCACATGATTAGAAATTCACTACTCTACAATCTTAAGAATGTTTTTCCTGTTAAAACCCCAGACACTTAGATTGTTGTGCTTCTGGTGGTTGAATTTAGACTGAAAAGGAAAAACTATCTACAGCGGAGGGCATTTAAAAGAAATGCCAGCATGCCCAAGGCTGGCGTTCTCCCTGACAGCAGACTAAGAGATTTCAAAAGAAATATCTCAAAAGACTGAAATACCATCTCTGAACAGTCCACCATGCTTTTGCTACTGGTGAGTTGAAATGCATATCTGCATCTGCAACGGAAATCTTTGCTCTAAGAGAAACATAAAGACTAAAGTCAAGTTGGCTATAGACCAGGAAAGCCAATAGTGTATCCTAGCAAACCCAGCTCTATTACTGTTATGAGTTTTATTGTTAGAAGATGGCTTATTTATGAAGGAGATATAAGAGAACCAAATATTTAATGGAGTAGCCCACTATGATTATAGTATAAGGATGTAGAATATTTTTTTAAACAATGAAAACTAAATATTTACAGTAATAAACATTTAATTAAAAATCTGTTTAAGCAAAAATTGAAGGATTTTGTCATGTTTTTTCCATTTTATTACTGCCATTGAGAAAAAAAAAGCACTTTAACCTTACGCTGCGTAACAAAGTTAAAACTCAGAAGATGGAAAAAAAGCCCAAACTACACAGATAGGGAAAAAATGTTGGTCACTTTTTATGTTTTAAACTAACCGTCCATTTTTCAGCAGAGTCGCCAATATCGTCTTTGCCCATGTCGCAGTAAACCTGCACTGGAGAGGTGGGTCCTGCCGGGTAGATGGTGTAAACGCCATCCAGACCTGAGCCCGATTTGTAGATGTCGCTGCAGTCTCGGGGGCGAGGCAACTGATGCGTTACCGCCGGCAACAGCAGCACAAACAAAACTCTAAGCTGCTGCACAGAAATAAAAGTTTACCCCTTGACATTAACATTTCTGCTGTTACTATCAGGAGAAAAACAAACACAACAGGTTTTCCTGACAATACACCAAGATGCTAAAAATACAAAGAAAGTTCAAAAGATAGAACAGATAGATAATTATTTAGTGAAGCCAAATGAAATTTTATTTTATAACATAAAGTTTAGCTATAAGTTGAACAAACAAGCCTGAAAAAAATATCCAACAATAACATAACATTGATTAAAGGATAAGAATATTGTGGAAAAATGTCTTTTTAGTCAGACTTACAAAATTAATTTATAAAACATAAAAATGGGCAAAGCAGGATCACAGCCTTAGTTTGCAACACGGCTGTAATAAGTTTGTTTATTGACCTGTTTACTTTAACTGAACGCCTCCCTCCTCTCTCATTCCTATTTCCTGTTTTATAAATAACAAAAATGTATCCAACTGGTTCCTAAAAATCTACCAGTCTATAATCTGAATACATTTAAGTTTCTAAAATGAATTCAGGAAATATTTTTGATAATGCTTTGATTTTATTAGATCTATCCATGATACAAAACATTTGTTTTTATCTAGATAATGATGCTTTCACAAAGCAATTTTAATAACAGCCTATGTCTTTATGTGTATGAGGCATAAATGACAAGTTTACTGTCTGGATTAAGATAATGGAAGAAGTTTTTTTTAAGGGGAAAAAAGTTTCAACTCTTACTTACCATCATCCTGTTATCAGCTCTTTTTTTTCCTTAATGGGCTGAAAAGACAGAATTGAACATTTTTATATTTGATTTCTGAATTAAAATTGAAACTCCAGTTACAACAATCATTTTTAAACTTACCCTGTTAAGGAAAGCAGTCACACCGGAATCTGTCCATGGCATGGACAACTTCCCTTTTATCACTGCAACTATGCTTCTTGCAACACTCTGTGTTTTCCCGTTTTTTTCCCCTAGAATTCTTGTGTTTGTTTTTTACCCAAGTATAAAATATCAGTGTGTCACATGTACAAAGGCTATTAGTTACAGCCTCTGTACATGTGTATACTAATAACTAACTACTAGTAAATTTAAAGCTACATTTTTCAGATTGCAGAGGCGTCCTTTCCATCATCCTAATCTTAACCTTGTCACACAGGTTGAAGTTAGAAAAATGCGGTTTGCTTTTTTCTAGCAGGAAAAAGCAGAACAGGGGATTACATTGATGAATCCTTATTTGCCTGGAATATGAATGACTTTTGAATTATGTTTCGAAAGATGCATAAATGTCAAAATTATTTTCAGTCCAGAGTCTTTGCTGCATGCCATGGTTAGGTCACCACAAACCCGGCTTAAATTGAAGGGTAACCTGATTTTCCTATAGATTTGGGACAGAGGGTTTAAACGAGGGGTGATGGAAGCCATCTTTGTAAAAAGAGAAAAACATCACTGAACAGAGAAGGAGGATTGTTGTTTTAGCTTCCAAGCATTTACAGCTCAGTCATGGACCTCGCTTAGGAGGATGGACCTCCATGCTGCTTATATCCATCAGTATCCAAATACAGATTGCTGTGGAGCGGTCCAACAGGAATTAAAACACTCCTGGATACAGTAGGTATCAAAACATCTTAATAAACTGAGAGAAAGTCAAGTTGTCTTGTAATTTAAGCCTGTTTTGTGGTTGCCATGACCCAGGTGACTGTGAATTTACACAGGCATGGTTAGGTCGATCAGTGCGTCTCCATCTTGATCATTTTAGGAGTTTTTTAATGGTTGAAACCCATAAAGCCTCTTTTATGACATGGTGCACCATTAGGAAAGAAACATAAATAGAGGAATAAACATGCTCTCTAATGGTTTGAGTTTTGCTAAAAGGTTGTTGCTGATTTGTGCAAAGTATAGATATGGAACAATAAGACGATGGTTCAAGATTCCTCTGTTAGATACTCAGAGCTGGTGTGATTGTTTTTTCAACTTGTCTCTAATTTAATTTCCACATGCTTATTGTTGACCTTTCATGCAGTGTTTGTTGGTCTTTATTATGCTGATTGTTGGTTCACGTTCTTTAGAAAAGGGTGACTCTTTACTGTTCGGTTGACTTCCAAATGTAATTGGTTGGGATGAAGCCACATCAGAGTAAGGTCTCCCTTTTCAGCGCCTTTATTCACAAAACATGTTAAGAGAAGATTTTATTCACCTCTCGCTTGACAGATATGCTCTACTTCCTGTTACAATAAAATCTCCATCTCCTCTCATATTTCCATCAAGTTGTAACAAGGTAAAGGTTTGGAATTGCATAAACTTACTGTAAGATTTGTTTAGTTTTCAGTATTTGGAAGCAGGTGGTGTGTCTGCCTCTTTATACACAAAGCAGCATATTGTCTTCAGAGAGCTTGTTGCTCCACTTTGACGTTGGAGCTTTTCTTCCTTGTTCTGGACTTTCTCACTCATAGCCAGGTATTTTTAGCAGTGACAAAATACCCCTATCAGCCTCTCTTCCTCTCTCTCTCTGTCTCTCTCTCAGTCAGGACCTCCCCTCTCTCCCTCTCTTGCCTTGCCCCCATCCCTTTTTCCCTGGGCTTCCAGGCCAGGGCTAGCTGCCACAGTCATTGAGTGCTCAGATTTCACGTTTTGAGCAGCAGGCTGACAAACATGGCAGTGGAGGAAGCAGCAGAATACTTGGCAGAAGTAAGTCCTCGTACTTTAAAGAAAAGTCATTGATAGCAATCGTTGCTTTGTCTCCTTCTGCTTTGCTGCGATGCTAACATGTGTGTTGGATCTACAGTATAAGGGGTTGGATGTGATCAGTGATGTTGTGAAGTTTACATACTGGTTGATGTTACAGACTGAGTTGATGGGACAGGTCGCAGTTCTAACTTTACTGCACCACTCTGCTGCAGTGCGTGGCTGCGTGCATGTGGACCTGTGCATGTAGGAGTGTATCCCTGTAACCCCTCACTGTGATTATACATTTTAACTGGCTGCTGCTTATGTGCTAAACAGTCTGTAAAACCCAGAGTTCTGCAGGAACTGTTTCGTGTTGTGTGCTGATACAGATGGAGGCATCTGACCTTGGACAATGAAAGAAACTATTGTGTTTGTAGGAATGGAGGAGAGAAATCTAATAAATGAGAGTTCAAATGAATTTAGGAGACAAGGTGGATGTTGTTTGATTGCCGCATTAGCTTAAAGGACAAAAGCCAGATAGAGTCACAGTGATATGTGATATGCACTATGCAGTATATTCCTTCTTAAAGGCATAGCGCCACTTTTTTTTTTTTTTTTATAAAGTTATGCGGGTTAATTTGGTTAATAGTCTGCATCTAATCTAACTTAAAGGAATTATCATGGTTCATTAAGTTCACAGCTGCTAAATAACTGCACTTATTTGGTTGGGAAATAAAACAGCAGCATGCAGACACAGACTGGAGGTCACGGTTCAACATGGATGCTCTATGGTTTGATCCACGTCGCCTATTTATCAAAGTTAAGTTTTGTCCAGGTCAGCTAAAGCTCTAACAGTTTTCCTCAAGGATTGGCTTGTATGAGCTCCGTCTCTGTCCCAGGCCAGGAAAATGATCCCTATAGATTTTTGCTGCCATCCCTCTGATCAGGGTCATTGACAGTGTGTTCTGTTATAATGTTTTGCACACTGGGAAAACGGTTTCATTTTGGTCTCATCTAAGGATGCACCGATACTGATACTGGTAAAAGGACAAAGACAGGAACAACTAAACAACTAAAAACCATGTTTCACCACATGTGGTGGTCTGTTGTAGAGAATACAAATAACTTTTATTGAAGTTTACCAAGAAAAATGTAAAAAAGATCCAATGATACTGAGGAGTTCTAAAAACCTCTGGTCTTGTTTCACAGATCTTGACTGCACAGCTTTATTTCCAGCCACCGCTGAAATAAAAGCCTATAACTATCATCTGTTTACTTTATGTAACGTCATGTTGCACAGCAGTGTTGTGCCTCCCTGCTGTCAGCCGTTTACTAGGAAATAGTGGCAGCTGAAGATGGGCACTTTGAACATTAGAAACTGAAATGATCTTCCTTCTATCACTACTAGGTTTGTGACGAAATCTGTAAACATCTCTGAATTGTACAAATATTTTGTTTCTTTTAGTGACATATTCTTTCTGTTTCGTCGTTGATAGCGCCCACTTTCTGGCCATTAACTCGAAACAGGTGAGATACATTGAAAAACAGATAAAATAGATCACTTTTATAACAGGAATTAGAAATTTGAAAGTTTATTTGAATGAAAACACATTTTTTAGACCATGTCTACTGGTGACATGATTACGGGCATTAAACGTAGACAGTTGCATGCATGCTTAACACTATGATTGAAACACTTATTTATCCACATGTCACAGTCTTTTTAAAGACTGAGGAAAATAAGTTTCTTTCTCTAGATGATTCAAATCCAACATTTTAAGTGTTAGCTAAAGATTTTTTTTTCATAGGGTCGACATCAGAGCAGTTCCAGAAGACATTTGCTTGCTTTAAGATAAGATGATTTATAGAACCGGTTTTGATTTGTTTTGTCCTCTTTCGACATTTGGATAAGCCCAAGTTTTTACCGCTTAAAGCAAACTTTCATGACAAAGATAACATAAAAAGTTACGAATGTTAAAGAATAGCAAGGATACACCTGTGATGAACTGGGAGGCCCTAAAACACCAGTGTCACCATCTGCAGTGAAGCCACATTGTTTAAACATTAACATGGGCCGAGTTGAAGCAAATAAAGAGAAATATCCCCTGCTGCCAAAACTACATGCACATTTAGAAAACTGGAGAAAAAGTGTTATTTATGGATGAAGCAAAGGTTGGGCTATTTGACCAAATTTGTTTGTAAAGGAATCATGTTTGTTCGTGAAGGAATCACATACAAGGTTTTTAAAGCTCTTAATGAGTAGATTTTCTTCAGAACCTTGACATGTCATAAAATGGCCTCTTTGATGTAATAAATCTAAAGGAAATGATGTTAAAGAAGACATAGCATGATTTTAGAACTTTTACCTTTTTCTGAAGGTGTGTCTGCAAATACAGTAGAGCTACGTCAGGAAACAAAAGCAAAGTAAGCTTTCTGCACTGCAAAATGTCAATTTATGCAACATTAATAGTCGTTAATTGTCTTCAAATCAAAGTTGATCCAAAACTAAATGTTAAGGTTGCTTTCAACCATGCACAGCACTGAACTTCTGTACTTTAGTGAAAATATGTATTATGAGTATTGAATGGGTTCCCTGTGAGGCTTCCAGCTAATTTAGAAGAACTCTTCCTATTATGTTGAGAAGAAAGGTGAAGCATTTAGCCAAGTTTATGCTGGGATACAAAAGCTGTTTGTCTGCTGTTTAAAAAGAAACACACATTTTAATTAAGTGGTATGTTGATACTTAGCCATGGTATCAGAACAATATCCATCCATCCATCTTCTCCCACTTGTTCTGTCAGGGTCGCAGTTTGGCCGGTGCCTATCTCTGGCATTCTATGGGCGTAAGGCAGCAGAACAATATCAGTATCGGTTATTACCAAAGCTACAATATAGTTGTCGTATCAGAAATGAAGAATCTGTATTTGTATATTCCTGATTGTCAAGTATGTGATGCCAAATATACTTTATGATATCCTGTGATTGTCAGATTTCACTAAACGTCTGAAGTGATAGACCCATGTATTGGCTGACGGATATTAGTGGTTTTTTTTCTTGTATTGGCATTGGCTGATATGTATATTTATGAACCGATTCATGTATTCAAATCACATAAAGTGCATGCATTCTTCCTCTGCTAGCTATCCTCTATTAATGTTTTGTTTGATTTGTTACTAAACATTTCTTTTGTTAAAATGTATGCCTTCGTAACATTTGTTATCATGGTGTTATTTTATCCTTTAAATGGAGGAAGAAGATCAATATCAGCCCCAAGAATTGGGGATATATTTATATTCACATACGTATTTTCACGACGATAAGGCGCACATAAAAGTCTTAGATTTTCTTCAAAATGTGCAGCGCGCCTTACAGTGTAGTGCGCCCTGTGTTATGTTGTTGTAAGGCGGACGTAGTAGAGAACACCATGAGAACGTTAAAGGGGGAAGTGGGGGCGTTGATTGTATATGAAAGAACAGGTGTGTGCGTTATGCAGAACATCGCTGTTGTAACAACCCTGAAAATGGCAAAAAGGCACGCTTATGAAGCACAGTTTAAACTGAAGGCCGCGGAAATAAGGCGAGGTGGCCCGAGTTGGAGGAAAGACTGGAGCAGTGGATCATCGAGCAGAGAACGAGTGGGAGAAGCGTTTCGACTGTCACCATTCGACTTAAAGCGGCAACGCTAGCAGAACAAATGAAAATCCAATATTTCCAAGGAGGTCCGTCTTGGTGCTGCCGTTTCATGAAACGGTGCCATTTTTCCATCCGGACCAGGACTATGGTAGTGCAGCAACTTCCAGCGGATTATAAGGAAAAGCTGGCCATCTTCCGCTCCTACTGCAGCAAACATATCACCGATAAACACATCCAGCCCAGCCACATCACTAATATGGATGAGGTTCCGCTTGCTTTCGACATCCCAGTGAATTCCCTCTCTATTTTTAAATATCCGCACTTGTGTGCTTGTTTAACCGTCTGCATTGATTTTTTGTAATCAATGTTTAAATAAAGTACAAACACACTCAGTTTTGCTCCCGATCTATTTTTAAATACAACGTACGCTTGTGTGGATTGTATATAAACTCTCGCCCTATAATCAGGTGCGCCTCATGGGTGTTAAACACAGTAACGGCACACATTACTGAGACTGCGCCTTTTAGTACGATGCGCCTTATGGGCGTGAAAATACGGCATGTAGTTTATGAATTTATAAATTGACCGATCTGGTAAATTTTCAGAATGCACAAATCATACATAAGGCAATAAACAATTTGCTCCCTGGAAATATTCAGATATTGTTTTTGAAGAAAATTTGGAGCTTTAACTTGAGGGAGGAGTTTAACTTTCAACATCATTGGCCATGAATAATATTAAAAGGTTTTGGGTCTCTTTTTGTGGAGTGAAATGTGTTTAAACAGTGTACAAGCATGGTACAGTTTAAAAATCAGTACAAAAAATGATTTTCACAATTTACAAGGAGGAAGATGAAGTCCTGATAAATGATTTATGTGTTTGTTTTATTTATTCACTTAATTCAATTTAATTACAACACCTTTAACTTGAATATTTGTAATCCATGTCACCCATTTTTTCATATGGAAAGCGGGTATGAACAAATAAAGTTTTGCTTCGGCCTACTCCTTTTGGGCATCTTTGATTTTTTATTTTTGGCTGATTATTTGTCCAAATCTCAGTATAACATTTGTTGTTCAACAAAATAAACACATTTAAAATATCGATTGAGAAAGATGCTTTGTGTTAGTCTGATGTCATGTTTCGGTGAAACCCCTCCTTGCTGCCCAAACACTTTGTCAATGTGCAGTGATGAACTGAGATAAGAACCATTCAGTGAGTGGGAAATGAGCTCAGCAACCAGCTTCTGGCAATAATCTGCCTGCAACCGCAGAGATTAGAATACAGATGACCTCTCTGTGTGTAATGAAAGACAAGTCAATAAATCAGGCAAAAGCTGGTTTCATTTCACTTCTTGTTTACTGTGTTTTTAAACTATTGGAATGACTTCAGTAAATTAATTAGGAATATTTACCAACTTCCAGACATGATAAGAAGTTAATTTTGGATAACTGAAAGTTAAAAAAAATCCTAGATTCAATTTTTGTCAACCCGATTCAATGTAACTTTTCACCAAATAATTAACTGTTTATCAAACTTCAAGAGAGAGGAGGAGTTTATTAGCTACCAGGAGAGGCTTGGCCTGTCCACTATTCACTATACTGTACTTCTGTGTATATTTAACGGATTCAGTCTTTTTTGGACACAACAATTTACATCTTTATGTTTACAGAGTTTACATACCTTTATCTTCCTTGTTATTGTTAAAGATCTACCAATTAGGGACTTCAATGGCCAATCTTAAGATCTTTTAGAGGTCTGACCAATCGACTTAGACTATTATTGATGTGCTTTTTATTTCCTACGAACTGTAACACAAAAGGAAAAAAAAAACAATAATTGACTGATTTTCATTCAAACCGGTGCACGTTTTAAATCCAGCAATAAATAAAGTCATCACAAAATTACCCTCATTAAAGCGTCAGAAATGTTCTCCATAACCTTTGAGTAGATGTTTCTAAGCATAGAGAACAGTGCATCAAAAGGACATCCTGCTGGTAGACTGGTCTGTGTTTCATGTTTTCAGAGAATAGCAAAAAAAAGTTCAGATTTTGTAGTAATCATCCTGCAGCTGTGCAGTGCAGATCCTTGAAAAAAATCAGGCCGTGCAATTGTTGTATTAAACTGCTTCTCCAAGAATCAGTTTAAAGATGTCAGAGGAAGAATCAAACTATGATTTGATAATAATAATAAATTTTATTTATAATGCACTTTACATTTGAAGCCAAATCTCTAAGTGCTAATGCTATTTGATGCAACAAATAAGGAATCAGTCAATATAATCACTGGTAAAGTAAGAGCATTGTGTGACTTTTGCTGATGAATGAAATTAGTAATTTTCAAATTGTTTATTCTCTGGATTTTGGAGGTTTTAGTCATTTGATACATAACCTGCATCAAAACTCTCCCTCCTCCCAGCAACTGTTAAACTTTATAATCAGCACTGCTATCGTCACACTCAATAAGTGTTTACTTCCTTGCTGATTTAGCAGTTATTATATTGTTAAAATGATCTTATGGTGTTTTCTAAGTGTATATACACATGCATATTTTGCACATGTTTTTTATTCCACTTGTAGTTTTTAGTTTTTTCATTGTGTGCATCCACATGCTTCCATTTCTGTTTCACTTTGCTGCTGGTAAACCCGACTTTCCTCAGAACGTAGATGTAGAATCCATGTTTTAACTGTAGCCACATTAACACAAATGAGAGACTCTCATCTGAATATTGTTGTTGGTTTGGAATCTCCAGTTTTTGTATATTGCATTGCAGTTTAACAACAGTCAAGGATTCAGTTTCCCCATTAAGAGCAATCTCAACTTTTTCCTTTGTTTTAAACTCTTTACTACTTTTAGTATCATTGTCAAGTATTATTTAGGTTTTTCAGTTAGTATCAGGGCAATGTGATGTTATATTACCAGTTCCATTACCAGAGAGATGTCAAAGATTTAAAATTTGAATTTTACTGATCTTTTTTTAAGGGTATGCTGGCTGGAAATTGGGTTGAGAGGAAAGGAACCCAATACAGTTGCATCGGGTAATAGAGGTGGCGCCAATGCAGCGTCTTGTGTCTTAAAGTATATTTTTTCATTTTTGTTTTAATCTGACTTTATTTTTGTCATCCTCCTTTACAATAAAGTAATAATAATTTTTTAAAAAAACAACCTTTACAGCGTTCGTACTACAGAATGTTCTAGTCAATCTGAAATGGAAACGCTCAGATAGTGGTGCATTCACTGACCATAAAGAGATTGGGTTTTTCACCCTTTAACAAGCCGACCTCAGGTCAGGACTGATCAAAGTGATTCATTCCTCTCTCTGTCTCAGAGGTACTTTGATTCAGAAATGTTTTCTAGAGAGCGCGATGCTTTCATCCACCTCTGAAGGTTTGGGGGAAACGGTATTAATGTCACATATTTAACTTTCTTCTGAAAACAGATGAAAATAGATAGAGTAGTGGGTAGTCAGTGCTTAATCAGGAACTGGATGAGGGGGTATGTCGAGAATGTGTATATGTGACTCCATGGGTGTGGCAGACTTAAGCTCAGCTCAGCATTGCAGTCATGAAATCAGAGATACACACTCTGACTGCCTGTATCGATTGCCTCGTATTTTTCATCCCAGTTCTTGGTTTCTGTTTCAGCTTCTGTGTCCTGCTCCGTACAGCAGTGCTTAACACTATTCTGCTGCTTTTCCCAACCCAGTCATACAAATACACGCACATAGCATCACAGATGTGTAGGCGGAGCATATTTATCTCGCTGATTGTGTGAACTAGAAGCAACAGCGACAGAATAATGAAATAATTTGCAGAGGGTGCCTCTTGTAGAACCCTGACGTATGAAAAACATATAAACATACACAATAAACATTTTCATCATCACATCTCTGTCATGTGAAGAAACCTTCATCCAAGATGCAGTAAATCTCTCAGCTGTTGACTTCCATATTGGTTGGTTATTCTTGGCTCCTTGCAGTGCAGCTTAACACAGCAGATCTTAAAAACCAATTATTGCTCAATTCATTTGTTCTTGACAAAATCCACCCACATAAACCACTGATCATATTCCAGCTCTCATGCAGCCTCTCTGAGCTCACCACCCCGACATTAACCTCCCTTTTATTTGATTTTTTTTACATAGGAGCCTTTAGGGACTTGCTGAGGGCTTCTACTGTATGAGCTCAGGGCTCATGAAGGTGTTACAAGGACATGCATCAGTGGGCAGATGTTTCAAAATAATTGAATAAGAGATCTAAAGTTGTTCCGAATTCGTTGGTGTTTATTGCATCGTAAAAATTGCATTTTTTTTTTATTTTTCAGTCTATTTTACAATGTAGATCTAAGCTAATGAACCATCATCCTCCTCTGTTCTTCTCCTCCAGACGGATGTGAACGCTTGTTATCTGCGAGCAGCTCGAGCCGGAAACCTTGAAAAAGCTTTGGATTACCTAAAGAATGGGGTTGACATTAATATTTGCAATCAGGTAAGCTTAAACTTGAAAAACAGGATTATTACGTTGCAGGACAATTAACCTGGAGAATGTTATATTTACAAACATGTCTGGTTAGAATGAATGTAAAATATGTTAAAATAGTTGAAAAGCACGTGGGCGCATGGGGTGTTCTAACATTTTCACATTACTGTAAGCCTGGACGGCAAGAAAGAAGACATTTTCTTACAAAAACGACAAAAGAAAGAAAACTAGCAAATTTCTGTAGCAACACAAACTTCAAATGTGTTCTAATGTAGTTTGGTATGAATAAACACCTCACTGAAAATAAGAAACACTTTAACCACAGGTGAGCAATGGTTGTGACTGTATGATGATCAGCAGCTGAAGAAGGGAACAGTTACACACAACGGAAATTTGTTTGGTGGAAAAAAAAATCAAGCTTTTGCTGGAAAGATGAAGATGAAGAGAAACTTCATCTTTCGTCCTGACAGAGACCCCAAAAATACATTGAAATAAGCAAAAGAAAGAGCTCATCAAAAGGACACGAAACATTTGGAGCAGTAGAGCCAGAGTCTGGACTTTGAGACCTCAGGATTTTTGTTGTTGTTGTGCTCAGGCCTTGACCAGAGGTTTGTGCACCAGTGATGGCCTCATAATTGAACAAATTTCAGATGCTACTTAGAAAAGAAAACTGAGCAAGTCATGATTTCTTTAATGCCAATATTATCCCTTCCACAATAAAGTCGTCCTAAAATCGAATGCTGATCCAACAAACTTTTAGCTAAAGCATTTTAGCAGTAATGCTGCCACATTTTAGTAGCTTTTTCATTTTTAATCTCCCCCTCAGAGATTTGACCTTTTGTAAGGAGCCATCAACTGGAAGTCAGACTCTTGTGTTAAAACATGTGAAGCTTCAGTTTATTGATCACATTAAATATGGAAGATATTCTCCATTGATTATGCTCAGATTTTTTTTTCATCATCAATACTTTATATTGTCTTTATTAAACCCTTTTCTTCTTTGATTCCTTTCTTCCTAACCTACTTCCTTTTTTTCTTTTGCACAGAATGGACTGAACGCTCTTCATCTGGCCTCGAAGGAGGGCCATGTGGAAGTGGTGGCAGAGCTCATCAAGCAGGGTGCCAACGTGGATGCAGCCACCAAGGTGTGTAGCACCCAGTGGTCACATAAACAAAGACAGACGATAAGTCATACAGGCGCGCCATGTGGCTGCTTAAATCCACACCCACAGTCTGCTGAGTTTGCACTCTCCCAAAGTCACATTCCTCTAATGTCAGCTGAGGGAATGAACGGTTAGTGGAGAGTATGAATTCAGATTTGTTTTGATGAAAGCTTGACACTTTTCCAATACAGGATATTTTCTTGGCAAATTAAAATTATCATAAGTTTAATTGCTACCTAGAAGGAGTACTGATTTAATAAGGTTCCCATTAAGTCAGAAATGAACAAGATCTGCAGATGGGTCAGCTTCTTGTTCAACGTACCACTCTAAACACTATAAATGTTCATATTGAATGATTCCTCTTTCTCCTAATTGTTCCATAATATACCCTAATGTTTAGTATCTAATTACAGTATATTTTGTGATGGTTTGGCACTTTTGTCTACAAAGTATTTCAGCTTATTTGATGCAAAAACTTAGCATGTAAAAGATCTCTACAAGTCATTTTCTGTAAGTCCATGTCAAGTCACAAATAAAGTCCAGAGTATTTAAGTGAAAGCAGTCAAAATGCAAATCCTTTGATATTTGTAATTCTCTGTCAAGATACTTGCTTAATGGTTTCCATAGAAATATGCAATGTAGCGTGCAGGTGGCGCAGTGGTTAGCGCGCACGACCCATGTATGGAGGCCTTAGTCCTCGACGCGGGTGACCCAGGTTCGAATCTGGCTTGTGGTCCTTTCCCGCATGTCTCCCCCCCCTCTCTCATACCCCCTTTCCTGTCTGGCTTAAAAATACTGCATTTCAAAATTTCTTTTTTTTTCTTCTAAGCATAGAAATTGGGCAAAAGATTACATTGAAGTCCCTTCCTTTTAAAAATCCAATCAAAAACAAGCTGTATTTACCTTAGTTTGACACTTATTTAATAGGCTCATTTCTGCAATGATACAGAGCTAAGTTTGTTTGTGGCAAACATGCTAACATCAACCTTTAATATTCTTCCATTTTTATATAGTCCAAATGTGCTTCCTATGCTCTGTCATGTAGAGCCATCAGCTAAATCTGGTTATCTGACCATTTTGGGATTAAATCTGCTGATTTGATGTTTGAAACCCTGGCTTGTGGAAGAAAACCCTCTAGACCTGCTAGCAACAATGCTAGCTTGCCTTAGCCTGCCTGTGGCTTGACCAACGTCCCTCTCTGTGGTGGTGCACTTTGGTTTGGATGGTAAAATGATGATCCCCACACCCCTCCATCTTAAAAAAAAATTCTTGCGAAATGTGTGGATATTTGAAGAAACTAGTTAGGAAGCGAACAGGCAGTGGTTTTGGGAGTTGGGGGGATACAGGAAACCAGGGGAAACCCTGTAACATGTGAAAGTCAGAGGGCGCTGTGTTTGTGCTGCTGTGAGTTTTACTGAGCTCCAGTAGCAGGAATGACCGCGTGGCAACAGCTGCTGCTCTTTGTTGCTTTCAGACACGTAACAGGTGCATCCATTTAAACAGTGAGCTCCCATTTCAACACAAGGTTCAGCTGAAATATCTCAGTGTTGATACTATATTTCTTGTTTCTCCTACCCTGCATAAAAATAATGATTAATTTCCTTATATATTTTGTAGTTCAGGTAGATTTGTACTTTTTTGATATAATTTAAATCAGCTCATTTGTGTAGCACAAACTGGCAACACGTTATTTCATGGCACTTTACAGAGACGATTCAACCAAATCATACAGACAGAAACCCAACTGATTTCTTCTAGTTATTGACTTTAGAAGAAGTTATAAAAGTTTTGTTTAATGAAAATTAGCATGATGCATTCAGCTGGTTCTCCCTAGAGATAAACTTCCCACTAATGTGTATGATCTGGTTGAATTGTGTCTGTAAAGTTCCTCAAGATGACATGTGTTGTGAATTAGCGCTATATAAAATAACCAAATAGAATTGAATGATCAGATCAGTAGACTGTTAGAAGTTCTCTGACAAATGCCAGTTGTGAGCTGATGTGCTGCACTGGAACTTTCCAGGGAATCTGGAGATGACAGGTTTGGCCCTGTAGCCCCGTCCTTCCACAGATTGAAGCAGGTTCTTGCTAAACTCGTTTGATGGATGTGAAATGTTCACGAGAATCTGCCAGCAGCATCATTCAGAATGATCAGTAGGTGGGGATCAGTGTTGGTCTGCTGATGCGTGTCCATGGTTGGACACAGATCTCTAAATGATAAACTGCTACCCTGAATGCTATTAGGTATGAAAATCAATTCTTAGAGCCATTGTTAGACCCTCTCACTGTGGGTGGGTCGTGGGCCCCTACTGGTACGTGATCAGGCCCTGTCTTATGTGGAAGATACATGCAGGCTGTTCCTGCTGCCTATTTGAATTGCTGCAATGATATTGATGACTTCAGATTAATTCGTCTGTAGGATAGTATTTTTTTTTCACCAAATGATATGGCATATTTTTGTTCCTAACAAATTATCAATACCACATCAGTATAGATATCCAACATGTTTTGTTTTGTATTTGACACCTGATGAGTTTTCAAAGTGTTCCTTCAGTTTTTTTAAACATTGTATTTTAGCAAAAGGTTCAGCCACCAAAAGGGACATCAGCATCTTACTAACAAAAAAAATATTTTCCTGCCAAAGAACTAAACAGAAGCTAGTTTGCTGGTAGTATATAGTTGTAAATGTAGTAATGATATAGTCAATCAGTAGAACTTTGTTTTTAGTATTTTGTTGAATCTTTTTGGCACAAATTAAATATGGAGTTTTTAAAAATGAAGGAGACCAGATTGTGCTTTTTCCCTTTTTTTTCCAACAGAGCTATTCATTTTTTACTCCCACTTTAATACCATTTCCCCTGTTCAGAAACAACGATAGTTTTTCTACCCCCCATTTTTTTGCAGCACTAAAGCCAAATAAGACATACATGTGTAGAAAACTACCCTGTAAATGTTTTTCTGCTTGGAACCAAACTAAACGTAGACTAAAAATGATCATTTGATTGGGATTTGATCTCTGACTAGTTAAAGATTTGCAGCATTTTATTTCAGTTTACAAAGTTTAGCCTCCTGTGTGGATCATGTTATCTATTAACTCAAGTTTAGCCATAAGTTAATTATTAGAGTTTTCAGACTCAACTCAGTAAAGCTATATATGTCTGTATTATGCAGAGTTTGCATTTAAATCCATTTATAGAATCTGCTAATCCTAGTCGAAACATTTAATCAAAAGATCCACTTAAGCATGATTTCAACATCTCCAAGGAAACGCAGAGATAGACAGTTTCATCAAAATTATAACTTTTTATATATATATGTGTATGTATATATACTGTATATATATATATATACATATATACCGTGTTTCCCCGAAAGTAAGACAGCGTCTTACTTTCTTTTTATCCCCAAAAGCCCCACTATGTCTTACTTTCGG
>JAUZNJ010109936.1:0-46482 GCA_034780135.1 Jordanella pulchra | reverse complement strand
AAAAAAAAAAAAAAAAAAAAAAAAAAAAAAAAAAAAAGATTCTCAATCTGCTTCTAAAAAAATTGAGCCTCGTGTTTGTAGTTTGTCTCCTTTTCCTGTAGTGACACTTTTTCCTGTTGAAAATATTATAAAGGCACTGAGCTAAGTTAGTTTCCTGTAATAGATCCCTTAATTTTTCCTCAAAAATTAGTTAATTAAAAATCTCATTGTTTGGTCCAAAATACACAAAAGAAAGAAGTTCATAACTTTGTCATAAAAAGTTGAATGTGTGAAATGTTGTCACAGCAACTGTAGGATCTGTGCTGGTAAAATAAAACAGTATTTTATTTATTTATCAAATGATTACCTTTGTTCAACGTGTTCCAGGACAGATATATTTTTTAATTTTTTAAAGACAGCTTCACTCTGAAAGGAACAAATTTGATACAAAACAGTGTTAAAGTAAACCTACAGTTATAAAGAAAATAAATTACACCATCATTGTCTTAAATTTCTTGTTATAAATGCATATTATTTAAAGAAAGAAAAAATAATAATAAAAAAAGAGAAGAAAAGCAGGGTGGTCAAATATTTGTTTTGTCCATGAGTGTAAAGCATATACAAGGTCAGGATGGCTGGTTTGTTCTAAATCATAGCCTGAAGTAAACCTGTAAAACACTTAGGATTTCTGAAAGTGATCTGACTTCCTCTGAGCTCTTTTTTAACTTCTTAAAGCGCTGAGAAACTGTAAATGATGAAGTGGGCTGCTTTTTCCCTGGTTGTGTTGACACAAGCTTTACATGATACCCACAGCACTGCATCCTGATTTCCTTTGACTTCCTTGACATGTGTGAAGTGAAACACCATGTACTGTAGATCTGTTCGTTTATGTTTGTATATTTAACCAATTACTGGTGAACCTGTGGACCTTCAGGAAGGTTTGACCTCAATGTTGTGGGAGAACTGGAAAGACTCTGACAGTTTGGCTCAGCAGGATAACAGATCTAGCAGAAAAAGCGGTGGAACATTATCTCTGCTACTGACTCATGTCAAACTGTCACAGTCACTTCCTCCTTCCTGAGGCAATTTATGCTTCTTTTTATAGCTGTGAACAAAGTGAGGACGTGGGCTTTGGATCGGGAAGCGTTCCAAAACATCATGAGGAGGACGGCTGAGACGCGACACGAGCAATACCGCAACTTCCTCCGAAGGTCAGACTCAAGGCTGAGCCAGCTAGTTAACGTCATCTTAAAAATATAGCTCTGGGAAAACAAGAAATAACAGAGGTCAAGTTGTGGCCAGAGGAAGCCATACATTCATCCCAATCATGCCCTCAATTCTTTAATTGGACTTTTAATTAATGAATTCTATTTAATTATCTTTTACATATCTTTACATCTGAGGAAGAGGGACAACACCTTTAAGCTTGATTTTAGGTCCAACACACCTGAATCAAATATTTGAATTACCTCCTCAGCAGGCAGTCATGTTTTAGAGCGTCCTACTAATGGCCTTATTTAGTTTTGGTATCTTCAGATAAAGAGATATTCAAAAATTGAGCACTGGCTTTGAAGAAAGATGTTTAAACCTTTTTAGCCATCAAAATGGTGGCTAAAAAGGCCTGCATTGAAGTTCATCTCAGAGACATTTAACCAAATTTTGGTTATGTATTTATCTGAATATCACTTATTCCAGTAAATCTGTGATACACATAATTTTAATGCTTATTAAGGGAAAATCCCAGGTGCAGTTGGTACATTTCAAAAGCCTTTAGCAGTTGTGTTGTATGGGTTTCTCACTCTGGAGCAAAGATGGTGCAAATTAATCCTTGTCAGAATAGAATAAACAACATTTCCTATTTGTGATTCATTCATGCATACTTCTGACTTCTGTCAATGAAGCTGTAACTTTGGAATAAATAATCTATGCTAGGTTACTAGTTGTGTTAACTTAGAGTGTGAAACTTATTGTTTCTCCTGTTCTCTCTTTTTGGTCAGTGTTTCACTCTTGGCTAATCTACCCGATGACAAGCTAAGCAAAATAGTGGACTGCTTGGAGGTGGTAAGTTATTCTGTCAAGCTATCTCCATTTCTAGTTGAAGGACAATTTGACTTTTACATAAATTGCACAACTCTTTGGCAGCTCCTGGGACCCAGGAGCATTGCAGATAGCGGCTGTCAAAATATCATTACCATTTGGCCATATACCATTACTGCATGTCAGCATATTCATTCTAGCTCTAGTCGGCCAGAACTCCCAGATTTACCTTGTTGATGAACAGTGCCGATATTCCTGTCATCGCTGGGTGCTGTATATTGTTACCCTAATTATTTGACTAAGGCCCCAGAAAGTGTTTATTCAAATGGGGGACGAGTGATTTCTTAAAGATGTGCTAGTGACAGGCTTTTGGTGTAAGATGACACAAGTGTGTGAAATTGTGTGTGTAGCTGTGAAACAAGCAGGAGAGCCGGGGTAACTCCGGCTTTTCCTGCAGAAGCATCATATTTCAGCTTCAAAAAGGCAAAAACGGAGCAGAACCTGTCAGCGTCGGGTCAAAAATCTGCTTTTCTTAGCATCTTTTCAGCATAGACTTCAAGGACATTTGTTACATTGGTTGATTATCCCACTACTCTCAAGTGTGGGTGAAATTCTTCTATTCAGACATTTGTTATGGAAGCATTCGGCCTGTCAGGGGGCCAGCTGTAACCTGAGAAAGGAGCAGATGTTCACAGAGAATCACTACAATTCTCTATGAACATTTAGAATTTCTTTTTTTTGTAGGAGATGGAGAATTGTGGGTGAATTGAGTCTGGTGTGTTTTAAATGCATCTGTGTATGTGAAAAGGCATCAGATTATCAGGAATCTCAGGAAGATCATTTGAATTCTCCAAAATTTAATTTGACTCAAAGTTTAAAATGAGTTTAAAATTAGAGTTCATTAGAATAACCATAAATACATGTGACCTGAGCTTTAAATCTGTCTCAGTTTTTTGTTTTTTTCAAGAACAGGATTCGTGCACAGTTATTTTGTAGATCTGAAAAAATACAGAAAAAAAAATAATTTGGAAGATTTTTCTTTTTAAACTTGATTACTATTTCTGTCTGTTCATTCATCTTTCAGTCCAATTAAACTAGCCAACAGTTAACCTGGATTATTTCTGATTCTGCCTTTTTACAAACAGAGTACCCAATAATGTTAGATGTACAGTAGACAAAAACAATATGGCTAATTGTAAAACTGTATGGCAATAACAGCATAAAACCTAAAAGGCTGTGGATGAGCTTAACACATACTCAGTTAGCATTAAAGGGCATTTTCTATGCTACTCTAAACAATAAAACACAATATTAGCTTTTAATGAATCTTATTTTATAGTTTTCTTTCTTTAGAAAGTGTTTCCAAAGCTGCTATGAACTTTCACTGTAGTTCAAAGTTGTGAAAACCGATCTATCATGATTTAGTCTTCAAAACCATATCTTTTAACAGCTGATCTGCTGATGTGTTCATAGTGTGTCCTTGGTGTTGGTAGAGCTTGGACAGTGGTTTACAAACTGAGGGATGCGGGGAAAGCTGGTACTAAATTGTCAAAGAAGCTGTTAGTGGGCAGTTGTTAGTGCGCATTACCCATGTATGGAGGCCTTAGTCCTCGATACGGGTGACCCAGGTTCGAATCCGGCCTGTGGTCCTGTCCCGCATGTCTCTCCCCCTCTCTCATACCCCCTTTCCTGTCAGCCTGCTGTCGGAAAAACAAGCCACTAGTCTTGTAAGAATTAAACAACAACAACAAAAACACTTTAGCTGTGGTTTTCCAGATGTAAGCTTTGCTGATGTATCATCAGTTAAGACACAACTTTTATAATTGTAATTATTGCCTGGAAACACTGATGTGACAAAAGACTCAAATGTTAACAGGTTACCTTTCTTCCTGACAACTGAGTGATAAACTATTTAAAGCAAAGACATCAACACTGACAATCTTTAGTTACACTGCAGAGTAAAACAAGTCTACTTAATGGCTGCTAAAGCCTGGTATAGTCTTAAAACTGGTTTACCCACATGTGAGTGACTCTAAAAGACCATGGAGACATGCTGCTAAAATATAAGCTGAGGCCAATCGATGGAAAGTCAATTAAAATAACTGAGCTGCAGGCAAACCTAATATAGGCACAGGAAGCAAAGCGTGAGCGTTGATGTACTGACATAAGCAAACCAAATAAGTGGAATTCAATAGTAGAGATTAAACAAAGATGGTGGACATGAATACTGTGGGTGCCTGGACCACAGTGTATTCGGAAAGATCCACTTTATGGTTTTAATTGATGATGTCTTTTTCTTCTAGAAAAATTTACTTATTTAAAATTCTGAGTTTGCAGTCTGTTACAACAAACCCCAGACAGAGCTCAGATGCTGTCCATCCACTGAACAGCTTCTGTATCATCTGGACAGGCTCTATAAACAAAACCTTGGCATGTTGTCTCCGCTGTCACAGCCTGGCGTTAAACTAGGCTCTCCTGAAGCGTAAACGGGAGGTAAACAATCGAGGACGCCCAAGGAAAATGGCACTTGTGTCAAGAGCTTTGACAGTAAACACTGGGGAATGTTTACACAGGGTTGCTATGATTTTGTTTCGACAATGTCCCATAAAGTCAAAAGGATTACATCAGTGGACCATGTTCTCACCTGCTGCAAGTTGGCATTGATCCCAGAGTATATTTCATTCTGGTCACCATATTTCTACATTTTGCACATTTTTACTTCTCCCATAAGATGTTATATCTTATGGGAAAAGTTTTGAAAGAGAAATTAAAGGCATTGATTTAGAAAAAAAAGTGTTTGAGAAGAAAAGGACAGAAAGGTAATGTCTTGGTGTCAATCAGTTTTATGAGGGACCTAAAATAAAACTAAACATTAAAGACAACTCAAGGAGGACTTAACTTTTGTTCCAGCTGCAGATTCTACCAAAAGGCAAGTGTGATTGATCGTTTTACATTATCAGGAGGTAAAATTATACTTTTTATCACTGGTTGCATGTTACTTGTTACTATAACTTCAACAGTACTCTAAAATGTTTTCACCAACTCTCTCTTTGTCTCATCAAGTCTGTCTTCCTGATTTTGGTGTTTACACATGAAATAGCTCTTTGATAGATGATTTCCATATACAGCTAAAGTCAGGCTGCAGCTGCACTTCACAGAAAACAGAGGTGGATGGAGGAGTTCCAGAAACTGGGGTTTTATCAAAGTACCACATTTTTGCACATACCTGAGTTCATTGAAAGTAAAATGTGCTTCTTCAATACATACAGTGTAAGAGTAATGTTATGAGAGTGGTAACTTAATGTTTGATTTTAAAACTAAACCAATGAACATCTTAAGTTAAAGCTTACTGCTCGTCTTCCATATTGACACCTTCATGTCTTAAAGCCACAAAACTCTTTATGTAAATAACAATAAAACCTTATCCTTTGTAATTTACATTTGCATCAGTCTAAATACCAATGGATACTGTATTACAATCTGTTTATAAGCGTATTAGTCCTACATGTTACCAAAGCTGTTTAGACCCATTTAGACACTAACTTCTCCAAAACACTAAAGGTTAATGCTGTGGTTTGTGGTACTAAGATGTTTTCAGCAAATATTTTAAGTCCAGCAGGTTGAGGGGAGGGGCTGAAAATGGACAACAGGATTTCATTGGATCTGGTGAACTCTGGCCCAAGTCTACACTCTTGTGTTGTACTCCTCAAATGATTCCTTAGCCAGTCATGCTTTGTGTCAGGTACATTTACACCATGAGAAATCTACAACCAAACATATATGTAACAAGCAGTCTAGAGTGTATCCTTACGGGTTTTCTATCAAATGCAGAAATAACCCAGCAATTTCTCCTGCAATAGCTCATCTGTTAGATCGGACCACACAGCACAGCATGTAATCTCCACCTTGGAGATCTTCTTACCCGGTAACTTAGCCATCACAATTTGTCCCTTTCTAAACTTCCTTTTTTTTTCTTTCACTGCGTCAAACTGTGTGTCTGATATGCAAGGACCTCGCCTTCATGATTTGTTAATACAACATCAACTACAACATTATTTATGTTTACATGCACACAGTGCCTTAACTTAGATGTATTTTGATTGGAAAAAAACAAGCAATCCTTGAAATACATTGTTTATTTAGACTTAAATTTAAATAATCCCATCGTAAAACGTGTCTATTTCCAGGAATCTTTATTCCGCACATGCATATGCGTAGTTTTTATATTAACCTTAAACAACCACTGAAGAAGTGTTGCCCTTCAGTCTATGCAGGTGAAAACAACAAGCAATTGTGGAAGGGTAACTTGATCCAGAACGTTCTGAGGACCAGGAAAGGACCAGTGCCTGGTTTTGTCAGCAGTAGAGGTGTTAGTCAGGTCAGAGCTGAACAAGTGTTAAGATGGGCGGTGTTTGGATACAGGATAAGCATTAGTCATCCCTATCAGTCCTAAGACAATTTCATTTTAGTTGAGCCTAGACTAATCACAATATTCTGACTGGTGTGTTTACTTTACACATTTTATTCTGATCTAAACCTGATCCACATAGTTTTCCTGGATCCTGAAGGATCATAACCTTTTCTGCACGAGCACAACCAGGCGTCTCAGCCAATGCCTTTTTTGGCCCCCAAAACGTTTTCCTCAGTTTTTTAGCTATTAAGCAGACAAAATGTTGTACATTAATTAACATGACTGCTTAAGGGTTGGATGAATCTTTGTGTTGGTAATAATTTTTTAAACTAAAAATAAATAGTTAAGGACTAAATAGTTAAGGAATTGAAGCAACAGTAAATTGATCAGTGTAATAGAATCAGATTTGATTACCGTTGTCAGCTAGAAATAGTTTTCGTTTTATCATTTGGATCTTTTGTTCTTTTTGGTGTAGTTAATCTAAAGCTATGTTTGACCATGTTTTACAACCATTAAGTCATTGATAGTTGATTTTTTTAAACTGATAAAATGTTTCTGTCCCTCTGCTGTCAAACATAAAAATGGACCACCACCAAATAAAACTCACATGGGCTGATATAATTGCTTACCATTGTTACTAATTACCTTCAGGTTAGCAGCTATATGGAGACATAGAGCATCACTGTTGGCTAAACTCCAACTACCATCCCACAGGGGATCAGCTACCAGGAATTATCATGACAGAATCAATGGTTAAATCAATGAGACACTGTAGTTCTGACAACTTATAACCCTCCCCACCACCCGTCCTCTCTACCCTTTTCCCCTCAGGAATACTATGACAAAGGAGAATACGTCATCCGGCAGGGAGAGGAGGGCAGTACCTTTTACATCATCGCACAAGGAAAGGTAAACTGTTTCACATTGCCCAACAACTACTGCAAGAGCAAACAAGGTTCATCTTATGAAACATTTTAACCCAAATTTCAATCAAAGCTTTATGGAAACTTTTGGATGTTGTGTGATATTTTAAACTTCAAATCTGTTTTTCTCTCTTATTCTTGTCAGTTATAAAAGATCATTCAGTCTGCATCTCTGCACCATTTACTGGGATGCTGATTGTGTGAAAGAGAAACTAGAACTGAAATAAATCTTTTCCTCTACGGTGACGTCTGTTTGGATATAAAAGCTCATCTATCTTCTTATCCTTAAGGACAAAAGTACAACAACACTTACTTTTCTAGGCTACAGATTTATATTATATTTGTTGCTTTTGATTTTTGCCTGCAAACACAAGCAGATGAAGCAAGTGATACTTGATAAATGCAAAAAGAACGACGTGTAGAAGGTGGAGCTACAGCATATTCATCATTTGAATCGCTGACGCATCACTTTAAATTGAGCCACTTAATTCTTCTTAGTATTGTTGATAGAATTCAATACAGTATTTGAAATATGTCCTAACAAACAGAAATAAAGTTAACAAGTTGATTAAAAAGATTCAATCCATTTTTCTTTCTTAGATAGGCTCCTTGTTTTGTCCTTCAAACTGTATGAGAGTGTGGGGAGGATCAGGTCTGTGACCCACTCCCGTCCTCTGTCTGATCAGTCAGAAACCTGATACCAATCTGGAAAGGCTGGAACTGTCCACAGGGGATTTTTTAAAGGCCATTATAAGTCCATGTGAAACACCAGCCCCTACACTCTAAGCTTGCCAAGCTAGGGTGAGATGTCTGTTGTTTGGGAGGAAGGGAGCTTATGCAGGAAATGGCTCCCTCACCCCCCTTGGTGCCCTCTGACCAGTGAAGGAATAAACTCCAAGAGTGCCCGCCATCAGGAAAAATGGGGGAAGTGGGGGTCACTAAGGTCAAATGGTACACTTAGCTAAAACACACTTAGACCATTAAGTTTGTGATGTCATTGCGGCGTATCTTAAATGGTAACGATGCCACAAGTGGGCTGTTTGACCTCAACTGGGGTGGGCCACTGGTTTTTTAAAGCCTACCAAATTATAGAGAAGTTTCACAACATCCAGGCTGCTAAAGTGTTTTACTGAGGAGTGCTTTCAGAGTGCAATCAGAAAAGCAACAAGCAAAGTAAAAAAAAAAAAATTCCTCCGAGCGAAATCCTCCTAAGATTGATGTGTGTATTTGGATAAGACGTTGAGAAAATACAGAGTGCATCAGTGGCACTTAATCATGCATAGGCCATCATGGTCAAATTACTGTTATTGAATATGTCAGTTTTCAAGGTTTAACACACTTTTTCTGTTTTTACAATGCATGTAAAAATATTCTGACAAAATAGAAAGCACCTGTAAAAAGCTCAACTGAGGACTTAAATGTGTTTCCTGCAGGTGAATGTGACCCAAATCAATGAGGCCCACAAGTTGCCTCAGATCATCAACACGCTGCAGAAGGGGGACTACTTTGGAGAAAAAGCACTCATAAGGTAAATATGCGACATAATAAAAACAAAGTCCATAAAGGTCCAAATAGATACTAGATGTTGGCATTTCAAGTTTGACTTACTACTAAACGGTGCTTGTAAAACTAAACCTTTTCGCTGCAGGGTTTAACAAAAACAGTTTTTTAATCAAAATGGAAGAAATAAAAAAGAAAAGATCATTTAGTGTGTTTTCATCAATGACGTGACACAATAGAGTCCAGCTGGTCAGTTGACTTTATCAAGCACTGAGGTGGATAAAATCACTTGTGTTAGATTTAGGTATAAATTCTTATTTAGTTTCAAACTTTTTTTAATTGTTGAACTTTTCTTCCTTATGATTACATGTGTTAAAGAATAATAGGATGGTCAGACAGTGTGTGAGTTAGAGATGCAAATAGTTCAACCACTGATGTTTAAGCTCTTGGTTGACTAACAGTCTCCAAGCCATGATGAATATCACTGTACATTGAAATTCTGAAAATATAAGAAATGAATAAGAACAAGTATTTGAATCTGTCGCTTTAGTAATTATCTGAGCTCTGCTCCCTCTTCTTAGAACTGTCAGCCTGCCACAGGCACAGTGCTGCATTTGAAACCAACTTTTGTTGTTCCCTGTTTTTTTTTGCTTTTGTTTTATTTAGAAATAATATATTCACCTGAGGTTGGCTTTTTAACTTTAAAGATGCTTAAAACAAAAAGTAGAGGACATCTACATGTAGACAATGATATTCCTATGGACTACCATACATTAACTTCAGCTCTACCACCACACACACTGGTGTTTTATAATAATATGCAGTGTTTAAAAAATATCATGCTTATCAAACATAACAGTAATTGAATAGAGATAAAGAACCACGTCCTAAAAGTTTTATTTTTTTACTTTTTTTTGGGAGAAACAAATGTACGTTATTTTGTTAAGAGGGGCCTCTGACTAAAGTTCAATGCTGTTTGGAGGACCAGGGCATAGAAATATTACTATAATGTGTGATCTGTGTAACATAAAAAAGGGAAAAGAAAATCAGTCTGGCAGCTGCAGTTCATCTAACCTGCTGCTGCCAGAGTTCTGACCAACACAAGCAAAATGGATCATGCCTCAAATCACCTCACCCCAGTCAGAGGATAGAGTTTGGAACTTTGTTTATATTTTAGAAGGATTTTGTTAGCAAGGAATTATGTGGTATTTTTCGAGGGCACACTGCTTATTGTACTGCATATTTTTGATTAAAGATTTAACGGAAAAAAAAATGTAGAAAGTGATTACGTTTATATTGAAACAGCTGCTGGTGAAGAAATATGTGTGTCTGTTTGTGCCAAACCTTATTTTTCTGCTCCACATGTTTTCTAGCGATGATGTCAGGTCAGCCAATATCGTCGCTGACGAGAACGGGGTGGAGTGCCTTGTAATCGACAGAGAGTGAGTAGTTTTACATTGCTGTTTAACAAGTTGGTTTTAATGTTGTAAAAAAAATATGAAGCAGTTTATTTGGCTTAAGGTTGCTTCCTTGATTTGCACACTGAAGCAAAAATTAGAAATACCAGCAGAAAATACAAAATAACCTCCTGGGTGGGATGTCAATATAAAAACTCAAAATACTTACTGCTCTTGTTGTGTTTTCACTATTAACATGCGGTTGTTTCGACAGGACATTTGATCACACAGTGGGTAACTTCAATGAGCTGCAGAAACACCTTGAAGGCTACGTGGCAACACTTGATCGAGATGACAAGAAGAGATATACTAAGTAAGTCCAGGGTCTGATGCTTAGGCCAACAAACCAAAAGAAAAAATGTAGATACTAAAGAGGTGAATGAAAACCGGAGGCTTTATTTTTCATTATTTTAATTATTCTCATCATTTGGAAGAAAAACAGTCCTATTCTCTTTCTGGGTTATTTATCCAGGAAGTCTGTTTCCCGACACCAGAGTCAGCCGCTGTCTCCTGATTTCATCCAGCTGAAGGAAATGGTCTCAGTATTCTCTTCATCAAGGCCCTTTGATCACCTTGAAGTCATTGCTACTCTGGGGGTTGGCGGCTTTGGACGTGTTGAACTGGTAAGCTCTGAGCTGATCTCATTGTGGGCAAAGTTAAAGAAAGTCTGCAGTTATCCTTCAAGTGCAATCTTTTATTGATTTTTTTAGTACTGTTAATGTATATTTATATTAAGGGTAGGAGACATTTAACACTGGGAGGATATGGACTAAACTAGCTGATGCATCATGTATGTTCTGATAGAAGGTCTTGCCTGCATGTGAATGAAATGCAACTTACATTGTAAAAATGGAAACTAGTTCCGAGTACAGTAATAATCATGGCTGCATGATTTATTAATATAATATTTAATATTTGTGGCTTTATTCTAGCAAGAAATGCTATAATTTCATCCTCATTATTAACCCTCATATTCAAAACTTCTATTTTATTATTATAATGAATAAAAACTAGTCAAAAATAATGAATACATTTTGACTTATTCATAGACTAAACCTGAACAGATCACTTCAAAACCTGTCTGTTGTTTTTTTTACATAACTATTAGACTCAGATCTATAAAGTTAAATAATTCTTTTTAAAATACAAAAGATTCATAATTTCAAATTAGTTTGTTGACAAGCTTATATTTGATGATGCATTTCAGACAAAGCAGCTAAAGCTAAATCTGTAACTTAAGCTCAATACACCAAATCATGTTAACCTGAAAAAATGCCCAGACCACCTCTTAATTTTTGTAGTATATTAGTATTTTATCAAAATAAGGTTATTAAAAGGTTATAGTCTTCTTCACATACAGAAACACAATAAGATTTTTTAAAGGTAAAAAAATTGATGTGCTTTTGTTTATATCAGCAAAAAAACCCCCCACAAACTTGGCCAAAATATGTCAACTTGCAATTGTACTTTTTATTTTGTCTCTTTGATTACAGTATTTGTTAGAATTGGATTAATACAATATTAACATTTATTCAGAACTAGGAAATTACTGTGATGAATATTAGCACTTGGTTGTAAATGAGTATACATTTAAATGAGAGAAGCAATGAAACAAAAGACTGGATGTTAACAAACATTCACTAATGTTTAAGCAAAGTTTTAGGTTATCGCTCATTATTTTATGTATACTATACAACTATACTCTAACAATGTTTTATGAAAAAATATTAATTTCAATAGAACAAGTTGAATTTTTAAGGAGTTACCACTTTAATGGGCTTCAAATATGAATGTTATTTTTTAAATCAATATCTATAGTGATTATATTAAACTTACATGTACTAAAAGGGCAATAATAAAGCATTAAAGAAACAGATAATATTTATATGGGAGAGATGGTGGATGTTTAACTTCATGGAAAAGCTTCTTTTGTTATTCAGTTTTCTGTCTTGAGAAAGGACTGAGCTCTCATTTGGCATCCTTCTCTTTAATGATCATGTGTAGGTGAAGGTGAAGGGTGAAGACATGACTTTTGCACTGAAGATGATCAAAAAGAAGCATGTTGTGGACAACAGGCAGGAAGAACACATCCACTCAGAGAGGAGAATCCTCGCCGAGGCTCGCTCCTCTTTTATTGTCAAGTCAGTGTTTCTGCTTGGCCTGCAAAGCCATTTCTAATTTTCATCCTCCATGTGGAAACTGTGCTCCATCAATCTGGGAAAACAGTCTAGCTCTGATTAGTTTTTGATGAGATCATAGTCAAGGCCCAGAGCAGATTACATATTTTTCTGTGGTTTGGAAAAGCAAATGATACTGCGAGGTTTGCTGAGAAAATGAACAGATTCATCATGATATAATGGAACAGGGGATTTTATCTGTTTATTGTTAGATGAAAATTTCTACAACTTGATTTCATTATCTTTAATCAAGATGTTTGTTTCGAATTTGTTAAGTATAAGGTGTTATGGTATTGAGTTAGAACATTTCATAGCTAATTTGTTTGGAGTGAAAACATTTATTTTTACCAATTAATAGTCACAATTATTAATGCAGGAATTAAATTACCAATAATTTTAATAAGTTCATTGGGTTAAAACAAAAGGCTTTGATTAAAGCTAAGATATCATACTATGGACCTTTTGTGTTTTCTTCTAAACCTTAAACATCCTTCTTTTTATTTCTCCAGGCTGTATCGCACTTTCAGGGATAATAAATATGTGTATATGCTGCTGGAGGCCTGTTTAGGTGGAGAGATTTGGAGTCTCCTCAGAGACAGGTGAGAGAGCCACACTTATCCTTTAGTTAATGTTTCTTATAAATGGCCTCTTTAAAGCCTTTTTGTTCCGTTCAAATTCCACCTAAAATACAGGAAAAAACAAAGTAGCTGTTTTAACCTTGACCTCCTTGTCTTTAGGGGGAGCTTCGATGAGCCCACTGCCAAATTCTGTGTCGGTTGTGTGACTGAGGCTTTTGAGTATCTTCATCGTAAAGGTGTCCTCTACAGAGATTTAAAGCCTGAGAATCTAATGCTTGATTCAGAGGGATACATTAAACTGGTAATTTTTTATTTTGAAATTAAGTTTTTAGCTTCAGTTGCCCTTTGGTTGTTTTCCCAAAGTAAAAAACTTAAAAGTAACCAATATCAATTTTACTGCTCATGGAGCACCGTTCAAGACCACCAAACTAGCAGGCAGGAAGAGGTGGGTAGTAACTAGTTGCATTTACTCACATTTATTTGAATACGTTTTTGAAAAAAATCTAGTTTCAGGAATAGATTTACCACATTGTACTTTTTACTTTTACTTGAATAAATATATGATAAAATATCACTATTCTTATTTGGATATATTCCATCCTTTGTGAGTAACTACCATTAAAGAAAACAAGCTTGTTTTAAGCAAACATGCACCATTGAGAGAGATACTTTCTTATTTTTTTGTACTGGAGGCTTAATGGATCCATGTTATTTTCCATCTGCAGTATCATTTGGAGGTCGGGTGATATTACAGTAAACAGTATACTGTAATTTACATACTATAACTAATGAAAACTGAAGATTTTTAAAGTTTTATAGCTAAAAAAAAATACAAAAAAAACCCTTAAGAAAGCCTATTTGGTGTTTGTTCAAGTCCTGTAAGGAGCAATGGTGAAAATATGTAAAAAAAGCTGCTCTGATCAGATCAGACATAAAGTCAGCTCTCTGACCTGCATACTTTTATGTACAGGAAACTTAGTATGCAGATCACCTTAAACACCTTCCCATAAGTTAACCCTTAGCGATGGCAGCATCATACTATAAGAAGGATTTTCTCCAGCAAGTGCAGGGAAATCACCAGAGCTGACGCAAGGATGGATGGAGCTAAATACATGAAATTCTAAAAGAAGGGAGACTGGGACCTGGATCACTAACCTTGCTGTAGGCTCAGTTCACGCTGAATTTATTCATTCAAAAACACACAGAATCCATGTCCATCAAGAATCTTGTCCTACTACTGCTTCAATTGCCTGAGACCGACCCAAAACAGGTTGGGGAATCATGTAAGGGTATTATGGTTTAATGTGGAACATGTGGCTGTGAACAAAGCTAGAGCTGCTGAGCCCACAGTCAAGCCAAAATAAACATGGCACCATAGGAGAGCTTACACGTAGCTGCTGCTATCACATCTGATTTGTTAAAATTCACAATTTCATCTTTAAATGAGGAACAGCAAAACCATAAAGCTTGAGTTGATGTGGTTTTCCATGGCACCTGTTGCTATTTCATTGGTAACCATGATTTGCTAATACAAAACTTTGATAGGTGGGCCCTAGATGTCACTTCGCCTAATCAGCTCAAATGGTTCTGCTTTTCCCAAACAGTTTCAGTTGGAGGAGTCCCAAATTAATAAAGTGTAGAAGTAAACCTAAGTCCCACACATTATCGATCTTCCTTACCAGCGTATAAATTAAGCTTCTTGCTGGAAAAGGACTCTAAACATGAACACAGGGAGCTATAAAAGAAAGATTTAGATCAAAACACATCCATGTTTTTTGAATGGTCTAGTCAAAGTCAAGCCAAAAAATACAGTTAATATTTTTACTGTAAGACTTGAAATAATCATAAGACTCTCTTTGTGTCAGCCAGTTACATAAAACTCCAATAAAAATACATCTGAGTTTTAGGCTGCAATGTGATAAATAAAAAACCTCAAGGAGTGTTAAAACCTTTTTTTTAAGTTAAATAACTTGATGAAAAATCTAGCTGAAAGTAGTCATATAGATAAAAAGGTACAGAGGTTGCAGCACAGAGGTTTGTAAAAGCTGTTAAGGTGATTCTTATCAATAGTTTCAGGTTTAAATTCGGAAACGTTTAACAGAAACCATTTGCGTCATGAGACATTTTAAAGTTTTAAATACTTTTTGTTTTATCTCATCCTCTGTATTAAGTCCTTGGTTGTGACGAACCTTGCTGTTTTGCTAAAGAGTAATTAAATCAAGATATCATTCCCTTCCTAGGTTGACTTTGGTTTTGCAAAAAAGATCAGATCCGGCCAGAAGACCTGGACCTTCTGTGGCACCCCTGAGTATGTGGCCCCTGAGATCATCCTCAACAAGGGCCACAACTTCAGTGTGGACTTCTGGGCCCTTGGTATCCTAGTGTTTGAGCTTCTAACTGGCAGGTCAGTGCAGGTGGTGTTTAATAATTCTTGGCTAAAACTTCTGTTTGCTGACAACTGCAAAAACAATTATTCATCTATTTCTTGTGAACTCTGCAGTCCTCCGTTCTCAGGAAGTGACCAGATGATGACATATACATTCATACTGAAAGGAATAGAGAAAATGGACTTTCCTAAGAAGATTACCAGAAGACCTGAGGACCTCATTCGAAAGCTGTGCAGGTAGGCAAGAGTAATTATCCAGTTTTTGTTCCCCGGATCAGAACTGAGCCCGACTGTGGTTATCCCACAAAAAATGAAAGTTGCTGATTAGGAGACGTAGCTGAACTTGTTGATTTGTTTAGTTAAAAAAGGAGTTGATTTGCTGTGGCTTTGAATTACACTACAGGAGGAACCCTGCAGAGCGACTGGGGAACCTTAAAAATGGAATAACTGATATCAAGAAGCATCGGTAAGAGAAAAAAAACGACCAAGTTTGGTGTTAAAAGGCAACAGTACCGATATAAGCCCAAAGCTCATGATTACTGAAAATAGATACATAGTTGTTCCTTGGTGTAAGAAATACTGTTTTCAAATAAAATCATTTCTTAATCCATTTATGTTATTGCTAAAAACAAAAACATGTTCACGGAAATGTATAAAAATGTATTTAAAGCTTTACTTGTTTTATGATTTCCTTTCATTTCACAAAAAACAAATAGTTTAGGTATCCAACATTAACTTATGGATCTACTTCACGGTCCGTTGATTTCAAAATAAAATGAAACCAATAAACTCTCAGGTTTTATTTATGTATTTATTTTTTGTTTCAAGGTGGTTTAATGGATTCAACTGGGATGGGCTAAAGGCAAGGACGTTACAATCCCCACTAAAAAGAGAAGTAAGTTTTGGTTTGGATCCAAACCTGGATATTATAGTAGATTTTCATTGCATAATTATCTTAATCCAAAAATAATACTGTGTAACTGTAGAAAGATCTTAGAGCATATAGGTAGCATTTATTTCTTAATTTGAAAATCAGCTAAACTTGGGAAAATTTAAAATTGAATCTAAATCCGATGCTGAGTAAAAAGGGATCATTAAAAGAAGCATTACTTTTTACTCTGAGGCACTCTATCTATAAGCTTTATCGTGTATTTTACTGAGAAGATAATTTTGTAACTTGTGCTATCTAGTTGAAGGAAGCATTATAGCAAAGCTCTTTTTCTAATCTGTAGTTGTTTAGATATGACTGACTTTTAAAAATATTTTTTGATTATTATTATAATTGGCTGTAGAACTAAACAAAAATAAAATAAAAACTCATTCAGTTATAACTATGAAGCAAATATGTTTGTCAGATAGAAAAATGTCTCTTTTGTCATTTTTGCTTTTACTAATCAGCTCCTTTACCCTGCAGCCAGCCTTTTATTTCTTTATTTATGTAGTCTCATAGCCCTTTATAGAGACAGTTCAATCAGACAATATGGTCAGATTGGTTCAGAGTTTTCTTTCTAAGGAAAACCATCCATCTGAGATAAAAGCAGACATACAAAAGGAACATAGAAGCAACGATCCATAAATATTTTCTACGTCAGAAAGGTTTCAGTAAACACACTGCACACATGTCTGTGAAAGAAACAGTTGAGCTGATGAGCTGTGAGCCAGTTTTCACTGTAAAAGCTGAGCCCATAGCTCTGTCTAGGAGAGAAACACTAAAAAACAGTCCTGACTCTTATCGTCTATAACCACAGGTATTGATGGCAGCAGCCCAGCTTATATTTCTCTCCAGGATGGTGTCACAGCCAGACAGAAACAGACCAAATTAAGCTATAATGATGAGAAAAAAGCAGAGAAAGCATTAAATTAATGGCTGAATGAAAAATATTACAGAATGGGAAAATAGAGATAGAATGAAGCAGAGTGACATAAAGTTGTCCCCATGTCCTTCAGCAGCGTAAGCCTATAGCAGCATAACTATAAAGAAACCTCAGTATAATGTGATCCACTCTGACTATAAGCTTTATCATTTGTTTTATTAACATGATAATTTTGTAACTTGTTGCCAAAATCGGAGTCTAAACAGCTTTGACTTAAAAAGACTGAAAGCGCTCCTAACTCTGGGTGGTCTTAAAATGATGCCGTAATTTAAAAGCTAAAACTCATCAGTACATTGTTATAGGGAGGTATTTCAGAATCCTGTGTACAATAGAAAACAACAAAAAAAAGATTAATAGGTTTATCTGCTCTCACTTTTAGACCCAGAAATAGCTACATTAGGTTTGCTTTCACCAATAAATACAATAGGTTGAAATATAAATTTTAGTTACTAAGCTGAACAGTATCAGGATTAAAACAGTCTAATAAAATACCATTTTGATTTCATTTTAATATAGGGTGTTTTTTCAACTTGCCTATTTTTTCTTGCTTTTCTGACCCCCTCTTTAGCTCAGCGGACCGACTGACCACAGTCACTTTGACAAGTATTCTCCAGATGAAGACAGCCCCCCTGATGAGCTGTCTGGTTGGGACATGGACTTTTAAAGATGTTTTTTCTGATAACACTGCTGCAATAATGTTTCCTAAACCTGAATGGACCTCTGACAGATTTAAGAGTCATATATAAGACTGACACTGTATTGCTGGTATGTTTGTAATTAAAATAAATACCTATGTTTAAAATAGTTTTAAGCTTCTCCACAATATGCTGTAGGTAAACATGGCAGAGAAGTCTATGAATCTAATAAACCATCTGAGCCTACATTTATATCTTAGGAAAAGCATCAATTTTAGTAACATTGTAATTTCCCCCAAAATTAGATATTACACTTAAAACTTACAGAAAAAAAAGGTTTTCAAAAGTTGTAGTTTAGAGAAATACTACCCGAGACCTTCACAATGCCAGTAATGTCTTAATAATCAGATCAGTTTAATTAGATAATGCCAATGAGGTCCACAGTGCTTTTAGATATTGTCCTGGATTCTTCAAAACAAGTTGTTGATGAGAACTTGAAATGCGTTTGGTTGTCACCAAATCATGGGATGATTCCCCACTATTCCATGTTTTCTCCTCTGTTAGATACTGTATCAGGTCTGTTAGATTCCTGACTGCTAGACATCAATGGAAAATTGTCTCAGTTCTAAATAACTTTAGATTTAGGAATAATGAGTTGCTTTATGTTGTCAAGGAGCTTCTATTGAAGCATTTTATTTATTCTACTGTTAAGAAAATAACAAGCTTTGGTGTGGGAAAGGGAAACTAAAGTAAGAAATTTTAATTTAACATTTACTTAGTTTTTACCAAACAGACAAAGACCAAAGTCGGTTTGGATAGTTTATTTTCTTTAATAAAATCATCATCTGAAAATTGCTTTTTTTGTTTTTATACTGGTATTAAAAAAAGGTTTGATGATCTGAAACATACACTGTTGCAAAACAGCCAAACAGGAGAAATCTGTAAGAGGTAAATACTTTATTACACCATGATATGTGTGGAAATGCAGCAGCTACCCTGTGAAATTCCTCTGAATCTTTAGAGACGCCTAGCTGAAAATCTGTGTTGGTAAGAAACATCAAGTGTCCCTTGTTTTAACTGCATTATCCTTCCCACTAACACGACATATAAACACACACACACAAAATATAACGCCTCCTTTGCTGAAATTTTAGAGTGCGTGTCACATTACAAGATGTCTGAGCTGAAGAAATATTCAAAGTTAAAAGTCAACTCTGTGGTTGTCGACTTCCTCTGCTCTTCTGCTTAGTGTGAGGTGTTGATGATCTGTGACAGAAAACCTTCAGGGTTTAATGTGATTGTGGCTGTTAGGATTACACAGCTACATAGTCTGAATTATCCTTTCGGGGGTTTCTAACCATCAATGTAAAATTTTATAGCTCTGTTTTCCTTGACATTACCTATGAAGCTATTTTGTAATTTCAACCCTCTTATTCTGTATATTTGCCTTTGGAATAATGAGCCGGATGTCATAGTCTGTGAATACCTGAGGAACCGCTTTACTGCAAAGAGTTATTTCTGTTTTAAACTTATAATAAAAAAACTTAAAACATTTTAAAACATTATGATATTGAACATTTCAGTTTGTTTCTTTGACCATGAAAGCCTACAACAACCAAAAAGCTTTAATGAACTAAACGAACTGTTGATTTGGACAGAACTGCAGTAAAGTTGTTCCTCTTTATTTTATAACTGCAGTAAATTTACCACCTTGGTGGCCTGTTTTAGATGATTCTTGCCAAAGTTGTCAAAGCATAACTAAAATCAGGAAGTATACAGTGTTTAATAAAACATCTAAGGAATCCCTTATTTTCCTAATCAGTTACTATAACCTTTTGCTTTCGTGCCAAGCTCATCTGTTCCCACCTCACCTTATCCTAAAATGTTCCTCTGTCATACCAACCCTCTGCTGGTCTTCCTTGACTACATCCATAAATCTTCGTTCTGCTCATCTTCCCTGGCTGCTCTACAAACAGCATATCTAAGCTGTGTTCGATTTCATGGGCTACGTCTTCTAAGGACCCGGTCTACCTGGACTGCGTCCTTCTAGGGCCGTGAAAATAAGGAACCCTGGATTCAAACAGGTCCAGCCTTCTCCGACTTTCACCGCCCCTCATTCGGCATAAGCTCTGTCGCCTAGCAACCGTGACAGTTATTACACAAATCAGGCAAAGATTGGATGCCGAACTTCTTACTAATGTTCTGTTGGCTAATTTACTTGTTGAGGAGCGTCAGCAGCAGAACCGTGGTCACAGATATCAGATCTGTAGGTCACTGCACAGATATTGGAATCTGAGCTTAAATATCAGCCAAACCGATGATCAACACAGTCACAGAATAAACCCTCTCAATAAACCAAACATTACCGCCACATATCTGACTCAATAAGATGGGACTATTCACTTAATTTTATTATATTAAACTGCATTTACAATACTCACAACTGTTTGTTGCCATTTCCCTTTCCTCTGGCCACGAAGCAGCCATCTTTCTTTAACTCGCAATGAACCATGGGAAAACCAAGGCTGCATTCATCGGCCGCATACAAAGGAGTCTAGCAATCCAAACAGGCCGAGGTGCCGCGCTATGACGCAACCATCCAACAAATCCAGCCTTCGCAGGACGCAGCCAACGAATCCGAACACAGAAAAACATAATCAATATAGCAATGAAATGAAATTCCAAATTTCTTCAATAAAGATTGTCTCAGGTCACTTTAACATCAACAATCAATCCAAGTTCCTTTCCATATAGGCTTTGTTAAATGAAGCATGTACTGTGCAGTGCGCCCAGAGGTGTGGTGCAGAACCCAGCAGGATAATCAGGCTTCTTTGTATTTTATTTCTGTCTAATGTTGGGAAATCTGAAAGCAACACATGGAGATGCACTAATCAGGATTTTTACTCTATTTTTGTCTCTGAAACTCAGAGATTTGTGTGCTTCAATAAAAAAAAACTGGCATGGTCCTCTGAGATGGGTGCACCTCTGCTACCCGTCTCTTAGATTAATTTACTGTTTATTTACTGCACTAGCAGACATGTCTTTCAGCTGGAGTCACTCCAGTGACAGAGAGATTGTGCAGTTTGTTCTTATATGTTGGACATTTGGGAGATCATATCTTTGAATCACAGCGGAACAAGGTTTGTGTTATCAAGGGGAATGAAATGTAAATACAATTTAACATTAGGCAAAGAATGTCTCAACATTGGATGAAGGATATCACAAAAGTCATCGTAATCTCACCCAACCTTTACACAAAGCACGGCTGCACAGTGATGCAGTAGTTTTGCATTCCAGCAAGACAATTATGGGTTGAAATTCCCACCTTGAGTCTTTCTGCATGAAGGTTGAATATTCTCTATTTGCATGCATGGCTTCTCTCTTGGTCACCTTTCCTCCATGACTGTTCAGTTGACTCGTTCCTCTACAATCACCTTAGGTCCTGTACCAGAATCTGTGTGAATGTTGGTCATTTGTGTCTCTCTGTCGGTCTGTAATTGTCTGGTAATCTGTCCAGGGTCTCCCCCTGCCTCTCATTATATTGCTTAAGATAAGCAACAACCACTCGCCCTAAATGGACTAGCAGGTATAGCAAAACCAAAGGAAGAATGATCACTGAGAATAAGATTTAGAAAAAGGGTGGAAACCTTTCCAAAGAGTTGTGTGTTTATGCTGTAACACAGATTCCAGCTCGTTTGAAGCATTCATTCTTGCATGGAGCAGCTGGAACAGACTTCAGCATCCATCTATCTTTAACCCTTAAAAGTTTATTTGATTATTATTTGCATAAATTTTGATAAATTAGGCATTTCCGTATAATCTTTTATACATTTTCTGTTCCCTACGTATTTCTGATTTATTAAGTCGGGTTCTCAAGAGCGGAAATATCCCATTGATGATGCAGAGGTTTCAAAAATTCATGTATCAAATATGATACATTTGACTTTAAAGGGTTAAGAGTCACTTTTCTTAGATACAAACACTGAATGAAATATTTTCAAAGATACCACGCTAAAATGAAAAACAACTTCTTCATTCAGTAGTGGACATTGGTTGCACACCAACCTTTTGCCTTGGCATCAATTTACAATGTTGTGTTAATTTTAACCAGTGTGGTTGGAATTAACAACATAAATCAACACAATCAATCAATCGATCACTTCCCTCCAAAACTATTTGACCTCATCCTTGCTGTGATAATTTTATTGCTCCTGAAATGTTCTGTTCCCCCTATATCTTTAGGTTTACATGTTGTGATGTTAAGTTATGTGGACATCAGATGGACAGTGCTCTCCATGTGACCAGGGAAACAGATTATTTCAGGGGGGCTCATTACTCTCATCACATCAATTTTGATTCATTCTTGAACATCATTTGAACAGGAAGTCACATTTCTTATTAGACAAGATAAAATTATGAGGGCCTTTTTTTGTTAATTTACCTTTGTGACTTTATTCCTCATTTTCAATTGTAAGAAACCTGTTATCACAAATAAACTGAAATTGATTATTGAGTTATAATCAGGTTAAACTGAACATGCTAATTTGCACATTTTTCATTTTATGTAGTATCTACACAATATTTTTAAGTTCTTAAAGAACATAAAACAATAAAGTTAAATCAAGATATTCTAAGGTAGATCTAACAGATGAAGTCAGTCGTATCTACAAAATATTATCACATTCCTTTTTACATAAAATAATATTGTTAAAGTAACTCGAGATGTTTGAATAAGTCCAACAAATGCTAGATTTCTTTTTTCAGTGGCCATAAATATATCAGAACTGGAATTTCTACATTCTCTTGTCATGCTGATGATCAATCTAAAACATCTATTCACTTCTTAAATGCTAGTGAAATATTTTTTTTTTCTTTTATATAACAAACTGTAGGATGTCCTGCAAGAGCATTGTGATAAAGATCCTAACAAGGCCATATACTCTTAGAGTATAGAGGAGCCACCTTCTGCATGGATAATAACAAAAGTATGCATTGATTAAATCTGACCAAAAAAGCCCATTTGAATTGACTTGTGCAGGTTCACAATCCAGTTTATATCATTATGTCTCTGAACTTCACTGAGATTGAAGCCATTATTCACCAGAAAAAAACCAAGGTTTACCTTCCCCTTTATTAAAGTGTATGTTTTAATGTATATCTACGTGTTTTAGGTTGCAAAAAAAAGCTTCCTTTAGCTAATGACCTTCAAAAATACTGAGTGGAGCAGAGAGAAGAAAACTGGAAAGCTAACCTGAAACAATATGTTTTTGGTGTCTTCAAGTTTCCACTTAATAAAAAGAAAACATTGAAAATTGTAAATCTTGCATAATTTTATTCATTTCTTTGAATGCTTTAGGAGAGGTATTGGAGCTTTGAGTTGGGAGACCTTTTAAAAAGTTCATCACACTTTGTTCCATATCAGTAGTGACATATTTGTCCATTAGCGACTAAAACCACCAGCCGTCCTCCCTCAGCTTCAGTTCTCCAAGCCACACCATTACAAGATATGAATTATACAGTAAATAAATAGATGCATGGTAAAGTCTTTTCCATATACAAATATATTTTATGAAGCTTATTGTACAAGCATTTATTCTTTATATTTAACATTTACAAGATAGTCTGAGCAGAAAGGATGAATAGCCTCTTAAAAACAGATGATATACTGTCCTGTTTTATTTATGTATTAATTAAGTGCCCTCCAGACTGTCAGAGCTGCTGCATCAAAGCCTCTTCAGCCTCAATCAATAGCATGCATTTTATTACCTCTGAAGACTAAGGGGGCACGCTTTAAAAATGCATTAGTACAAAATAGAAAATGTTAGACAATCTGCAAAATAACATCTCTAAATAACAAAATATTAATTTCAAAAATAAACCAACTGTGATTATAACCATCAAAAGAAGCCCTACAGTCACCCTTTGTGGGCTAACAAATATGTACCGCATAAATATTTATTACTGAGAGACATCAGTTATCTGAATAACCGAGTCGCCCGCCAAAAAGTCAGAGAAGCTAAAACCACCCTTTTTGAGGGGGGTGGGGCTTAACCGTGAGATATTTACAAAACAATGTACAAAAATGTCAAAGGAAAAAAAACAAACATGTTTTGCTGTATTGCTGTTTTGACTGAATAAATAGGTTTGTGTTTTTTTTTTTTCCTCTAACTGCCTTAAATACTGTGTAGAATCAGAGTGAATTTGGTTTATGATTTATGCCAAGTCTTAACTGAATTTTTCTATCAGCCTCATAAAACCCACAGAATTAGGTCGGTGAGAGTAAAGTTTATCAATTTTGGTATTATTCAAATGAAAATAAACAACATTATCTCAATGTCCCAGGCTGATTATTACAGAAAATAGTAAATATTAAGCTTTAGCAAAATTAATGAGGGGAAGGTTTGTTGACTTCTATGTGCTTAGGAGTAAAATGATAGAAGCTCTGCATAAAGAATAGATAATAGTAATCACTGAATTATAGGTAGTGCCATATAGAGGAATACCATTAATGGGTATTGGCTGGTTAAGAAAGGCCCTAAAAAGAAGCATAAACCTATTTTCTCAAATATATGTGTCTTTTTTTTTTGCGATTTTAAGGACTCTAAGAATTTTCATTCTTATGCTCAGGTACCTCAATCTCTCTATGGAAAGAGAAAATCCAAATTACGCAGGTCACTTCTTTTAAAATCTCAAAATCCCTTATGCAAAGTATCCTACACAACTTGGATAGTTTTTGTTTTTTTTTGTAAGTGATAACAATTCACATAAAAAAAGATGACCCTGAATGATATGTAGAGCAAAGTTGTTTTAGAGCTTCATTGTATATTGACAGAAAGAGATTTGTGCTGAGAAAAAAATGCATTGAGGCACTTTGTAAAACTTGTTATTTGTGAAAAAAAATATTAAAAATCAAAGAAGGGACACCAGTACAGTTTAGATTACAAAAAAATAGTTACATTAACATGTGTAAATATTTCAATCCTGATAACAGGTTAATGCAGTTTTTTAAAATTCATTTATATTTTTTATCTAGTTTCCTCACTGATGAATGATTTAAAACATCTCAACAGGTATTTGGTAAATATGGAGTCTTATTTCAGAGATACTTCTTTTGATTTGTGGTTTTCCTTAAATGTACAGCTTGGATGTTTTAAAGGTGGGTTTTATTCAGCAGCTACCTGTTGTTAATATTTTCCCAGAAGATCTTGAAGCTTCACTTTGATCATGTAGAGACCAGTTTTTCTACTAAAGCATATTAATTCCTGCATAGACTGTTTTAAAGCCATATAAACAGTCACTGCATTTGCATTATTAAATTGTTTACATGGAGGTTTAATGGTATTTAAAATGCATGTGTATCTTGAACCTAACTAGCAGGTAAGATATTACTACTTAGAAACTCTTAACAGAACCCCACTTAAAAAAAAATAAGAGCTATCCCTTTAAGTTCAGAATCACGTTTTTATCCTGAAGTAAAATATTTCCTAAAATCTTATTTCTCTATAAAAATACAGACAAAATGTAGCTTACTTTCCTGCATGAAGAAAATCTTTATAACAAAACACTTATTGGAGCAGTAATCCTAACTCAAATGTGAATCTATTGTCTATATGTCACAACTCTGGCTTTGGAACCCAATATAATCATCTATAGCAAACAAACCATTAATTATACAAAATCATCTTTGATCATGAATAAAACAGTGATATTACAGACATAAATACATATACAGAGTAACAATTACCATGCAAGAGTGAGCAGAGGTGGCTTTTTAATGGATAAAAAGAACTATATGCTATGAAGGAAAGAATGATGGACGATCACCTTCCCTCCTCCCAGACCAGAGCTAGCATTTCCAGCTAAGATTGGTTTTCATTAAAGATTCATACTTTCCTGTTACGATTCATTCTTTCCTCTTAGTTTCTGTCTCTTTAATACCTCAGTCGGAGTGATTTGTTCCACCCCGCTGTCACCCGATGGATAACAGATGAGAAATATGCAGATAAGAAGTTAGTCAGCACTGAGGCATGTTGATGTCATCCGTTTCCTCCCCTCAACAGAGTAGTCTCCTCCTCACCTGGAACAACAGGTGGTCCTTTCCTCCAGTGCAAAAAGGGAAATCTGTGGATGTTTGTCTTAGGTTGCCAAGTGTTGTTCTTCTTAGTTGTTTCTGTGTACTAGGAGGTGCATATGAATTGCTGTAGACAGGAAGCTGAACTATCGACAGGCGCAGGAGTCAACAGTCATGTTGGGGTAAACTTTAAGCACCACGTTTTTGTCCTCGTCAAAGAAGAGAATGCTGAGGGAGGACATCTTCTCTGGGACGCAGCATGGCTCGGGGATGCCAGGAACCACGCCGACGGCCCGGACGATGCTCTGGATGGTGGCGTGGTTCGAGGGCTTCAGAGCCTGGAATTAAAAAATATAAACATGACTCTTAGCTTGTCATAGTCCATTAGCTAGTCAGACGGGCTGACTAGCTAATGGACTATCGTTAACTAAAACAAAACCTCACAGACTGTATTTTCTTCAATCTATGTATAGACTTGTAATATTGTGATTGCTTGAGTCCACTTTGGTTTTTTGTTGTTTCTCAGCTCTCTTTAGGTCCAAACATAGCAATTTAACCGTGGTTGGGGTCTGTACTTTGACTGGGCCATTATGGCACCTTTGTTTTCTTTTCGGTCATTTTAATGTAGATGGGCTGTGTTTGGGATTGTGGTTCTGCTGACAACATCTATTGAGCCTGTGTTCTCTAAAATACTTGCAGAGATAAAAAGGAGATCATGGTTGACTATAATAGCACAAGATGAACAGGTCTTTTGTCTTTTTTAAGAGTTTGTTTACCAGAGGATGATGTAAGTGATACAGAACATTGCACATCTCAGCAACTTGAGTCAATAATATCACTTCCATTCAAAATTTGTTACTGGAAACAGACATCAGATCTGAAATGAACTAAAGCATCCCATAACAGACTGGTTGGAGGCATTCACAGAAAGAAACTTTCCCTAATATGAGTGCCCAACAACATGTAAGTATATTAATTGCTTCATTATTCAACCAAAATGTATTTTAATTTTAAAAAATTGGATTATTTCAACTATATTCTCTAGTTAATACCTTACTGAGAGCATTTAGACTGGCTAATACCAAAGATGCTAATGCTGGCAGCTGATTTGTTATTTCCAAGATTTAAACCTAAGGACTGTCTAAACGTTTTGAGGTTTGTCTAGATTGTCTTTAACTATCTCCTGTTAATATCCTGAAACTGGTCAAACTGAATAATTACGAAGAAAAACAGACTGAGATTTATTATGCTTTTACTAAACTTGTGAAAACAACAAAGGTATTGAAACTAATTTATTTCACCTTCAGACCTTAGAATAAAACAAAACCTCATGATATGTGTCAGCTGGACTGGATCAATATATACTGATTTCGAAAATACACTGTGAAAGCTGTACTTTAGCTTTCCAAAATGTTTTAAAATTATATTACTTAAAACTGATCTTTTTTATGAAAGCAGTATTGTGTAAAAGCTACAACTTTCCCCTCTTAAACTTGGACCTGTTAGTCTTACAAATGTATCAACAGTGACAGATGCTTTTTCTTCCTCATTATCAAACCTTTTATGAAATAGGTCTCCATATGTATATTCAATATCTAATTTTAACTAGTATATCTAAGCTTAAATATCCAGTAGAAAGAGTTTGAAGTTTTGTTTTTAGCTCGACAATCTGCATATAAGTGTTTTTTTGTTTTGTTTGTTTTTTTATTCTGTGTGTGCACAACCATCTAAGAGCCTGAAAGTTCTTTAAATGCCTGAGAAATAACTTACACCTGATTTTCTACGTCAGGGCTCACTTCTTCCCTCACATCACAGCAGAAGAGAGAAATAGCATAAAGATACTTTTAATAGAAACTATTTAACAGCTTCTGAGAGTTTGACCTTACAAAAGAGATGCAACATTAGAGGCTTTTCTGACTGAGCAGGAAAGCTGTAGGAGAGGGAGGTGGCTCCCTTTAAGGCCCCAGGCCTGACTGCTGGGACTAATTACATCCAACTACAAAGACTAGCGACTCCACACTAATGAATTAAATAGATGGAGCTGGAGCATTCCAGTCATTTTTAAAATACCTGTGATGTTATCTTGTCACCCAGAGCCGGCCTTAAACATTGTCCTCTAACAGTTTTTTGTTCTAGTAAAGGTGTAAAAATGTTGTAAAGGTCAGCCACCTGCTGTGATCTTTACTATTTAGATTTGCAACCAACCAGTATTTACTGCATGCTTAGTGCATTAGAACTTTACTTTGAACTGTTTTTTATTAAATTACATTGCTATACTGTTCGTGTTTATCTTCAAAAGCTTTGCTCTCTTTGAACAAAGTAAAGGGAAAACTGATGAGGATCCACTGGCAGTAAAACTCCTGTGAGTAGTTTATTCTGGTCATTGAAGATTAAAGCTCGTAAAGTTTGGGATTATCATCTATAGGCAGACAGACCCTTCTGACTTTAATGTTACTAAGGTTAATATAACACAGAGCCCTAAGAGCATTGGCTAACAAAGATTGATGGACTCTCTGACTGCTGAACACAGCCAACTCTGTTTACTTAATGTCTGCAGAGACCTCACTGTTTGAACGTTGAGCATCTGCATGTATGTTCTTAGTCTTCTGTTACAGTATGAAACCACTCTAATGGGTCCTGGAGTTCAACGCTGTGGGTTTTTGTATCACCTGTTAACACAGAGTCGGGTAAGAAATAAAAATGAAAGGTCCCTTAATAGGCACACCTGTTCTAAACTGTTACAATATGGTTGCTATGAGAAAACAATGGGGTTTTCATGACAAATAATAATTCCAGTAAAACTGAGATTAAGCTGCAGGGAAAACCTGGATATCTATCTCTCTCTCTAGCTCATTCTGGGACATCCAAGGTACTAATTGGCAAAAGAATTTCACATTCCCTTAGGATAGATTTTGGGCCAGGTTCTGGGTCACCTGCAAGTGGGATATGATGTGTAAACCTCCGGAGGGAAACATTGAAGATACAAGCTAATCCTGAACCACCTCAGCTTATTAATGTGTTCTTTCTTAAAGATATTTGTGTACCTTAAGATGACTGCTACCCTACACTCGGCTGGAACCAACTCCGCTGTCATTAGGATGCCAGCCGAACAGTAACAACTCTAAAGAACAAAGATGAAATCTTGTGGTCCACCTGATCAGACATTTTGCAAATGCAGTGGAAGGTCCGAGAACACTGATTTAGGAATCCGAAGAGGCTTGCTTTTTTTGGTGCAAGGTTCATATTGCCAATTGGTAAGTAATTGGGTTTTTATAAATAAAATCCATCCATCCATCCATTCATCTATCCATCTTCTTCCGCTTATTCCGTCAGGGTCATGGTGGGTCCTATGGGAGAAAGGAGGGGTACACCCTGGACAGATTGCCAGTCTGTTCAAGTAAATTTTATTCCCTGTTTTCTCTGTGCATTGATGTAAATTTTATTTATTAATCTAAACTGCAATTTAAGTGTGTACATTTATGGTTGTCCCATTTGTCTTAGAAATGTCCATGAATCCATCTATCCTCGATGGAACCTATCACTCGCTTGTAGGGAACTGTGGCACCACCCCCATGACCATGGAGGATTAAAACGTAGAGAGAAGATAGATAGATACGTATATATTTTTACTGATGAAAAGTGCAACAAAGAAGTCAAATGTTTTTGAGTTTTGACAACTTTAGTATTTTCTATAATGTTTCTTAAATACCTATAAGTAGGCAGCCAGAGTAGACAAGCGGCCTAATTTTGATAGTAATATTTTGTCACCACTGAATAGAGAAAATTAGGGGAGCTAAAGCACCTTTTTGTTAAGCAAAAACGTAATTACCAGATAAGAAGGTGCTACTGTAGAGAAGCTTAGAACTCATCAAACCTAGTGGGTTGTGTTTAACCCAGAAGACAGACACCTCAATGCGAACTGGTCAATCAAGGCTCATTTGACTTCAAACTGTTTATTTATGGTAAAAACTAATACAGTGTTTTCTCACCTTTGGCATCGGGAACTGGCAGGATCCTGAGCAATAGTAGGCATCAAAAGACTTTGGTGATATAATCCATTCACTCCACCCGATGTCTGCAAAGTCCACCTTGAGGTACCTTCGAGCGCAGTTTCTTGGCTCATTCCACTGCTTCTTTCGTGCCTTTTTGATGGTCTGCTCGTCAAACTGCAGAAGGGGATTCTTTGGTCGTTGATTCTTGCGGCTCTTTTTCCGTGGTCGACGGTTCTGCTTGTTTTCTATAGGCTCATATGGACTCGTCTCGTCCCATCCTCTGGTTTCATATGGATACTCAGGTCCCGGAAGTTCATTGTTTTGCAATGGAAGAAGAACGTTCGCTGACCGCTTGTGTCTGACATGCAGCTGTCGTTCTTGCTTGGTGTCATTGTGTTCTCTCAGCTTATGAAAACTGTGTGAGTTGGAGCCTTCTACTCCCAATGAATGATGTCTCTGGAGAGTGGCTACCACACTTTCAGGCTCCGAGATAGCAGAATCATTGGCGTAAACCAAGATGTAGGGCGAACGGTCGGACAGAAGCTTCTTCCAGGGCTGGGGTCCTTGTGAGGCAACGTCAATCCCAATGAGTAACTCATCATGGTGTTTGGCTTGATTGACCACACGAGTGATGTCCCTCCACTGCCATGAAATAAAGTCCCTGTAGAGGGTGGACACATTTATCCGAAAGTGTCCCAGACTCCTCACTTTGTTGTCCACAGATGCAAAGCTCCAGATGACCATGTGGATGTGGCTGTGTCTTCGGGGACCATGACGAGCACAGCTTTTGGCCATAGAGCAGCCATGAGTGCTATTTTTAAGGTCTCCAATGTAGTAATGTAGAGTTGCTGCCAGAACATCCTCAGATTTGGTGAGGGAGGTCAGGTTAAAAACCTGCAGTCGCTTGTTGTTTATTGTACCTGTGCAAGCAGTGAGCAACATTAGTTACAAAATGAAAAACTTTTGTGCATACTTTGATATAAATAGATAACTCTAAGTGATAACATATGACTAATTTCAAGCTTTCGCAACAGGATTAAAAAGAAACTTGTAGTTTTTGTTTACATTTTGAGAATATTTTTGAGGTTATTAGAGATGACTATAAGCAATCATGGTCAGTGATGCACATAAAAGCTCTTTGGTGACCAGAACCAGCCACTTTTCAGCTTGAAAATCCAATCTTTTTTTTTTTACCAGTAAAATCACCATACATTAATGCTACAAGATGGCGCTAAAATTACTTTTCAAAAGCAAATTTAACATTGCCAGCAGAAAACTCACTCAAGCTATTTTCAGTGGTAATTAGCATTAGAAAGCATTAGTGAAGCTGTAAGAATCAGGATAAAATTCTCATAGTGGATTCAAGCTAACATATAGCCTACTTGGAGCAGGATTTTTTTTTTACTTTAACCTAAACCTTCATATTGTATTTGTCTCATTATATATTTAAATTTTTTGTCAGGTTTATTTGGTCCCTCTGAGCTCGGCATCTTTCTCTCACAAATATAAGGACATTTTGTTTTTTCTACACAACATCAATTGTCTTTGTCCCTCTCTTTCCAATCACTCTGCATCAACTCTTGTTCACCCCCCTTATTGATTATTCTATCTTTTATCTCTTATATAAAAAAATAAAAAAAGGATAAACCACAAGCTCCAAATGGTCCAGAATTTGTATGTTTGTTTAATTGGTGGAACCTCTTTTTTGTCCACAGCACCTTAATTTGCTTTCAGTCAAATTTAAAATGAAATCAAAAAATATTTTGTTTACGTTTAAGATCTAGCACTGAAAAACACTATGATGGAAAACAAAAACAAAATATCCTCATCTTGGTCAGATGAGATCTGTTTCATTGTTTTTGGGTTATAAAGTTCCTTAGGATAATATTTGCTCTAAATTTGCCATATAATTAAAACAAAAGTAAACTGAGTTTTGTCTGCTTTTTAGACAAACCATAAACTCAGTCTAACATTTAGAGAGTGTGAGCCAGATTACACAGATTAAACCTTACACTGTCCGCCTCAGATGATTTATGGCAATAAAGTTAAATGTTGTGTAGTATAGAAATAACAGTCTGATGTAAAGGTTTAGGTAGATACATCTAGACATGTTCTACTACTCTGACTCAGTTATAGCCTCAGGAAGAATTGCTCCCTGTTCCTTAACTAAATGAATCACTCTCACTGCTTACTGCGGGTAAGATACTGACTACTTTTACCCTCACAGCACAACAGAAGCAAACTTAGATGTATGCCTAGATCTTTAATTTTCAACACAGACTTTAGCAAAGCTCCAGTGTGCGCACAAAAAAACAGCATGAGAAGTTTCTTTATTAAAGAGGGAATATTTCCCAATTGTGTTACGCAGAAACGCTGTGAATTTGCCAGGCTGTAACATGCAGCTTCCAGACGACAGGAGGCAGTAGGCATTAATCTTACAACAGCTGGTCGCCCTCGGCAGCGCCTGCGTCCAAATGTTAATTAACAAAGGTCTGCGCACAAATTTAAAGCGGATGATTGTCGCTGTTAAATACAGCAGCAGAGAAACAAAAGGTTTTAAAAACAAAACATAGACTGCAGTGGAAAGTCTTGTTCTGCTGAGACGCAGACAGGTTGAGCAGCTTTTCCGATACTGAGCCGAGGAGGAGATCTATTTACAGCATCTGAGAGGAAAATGTCAAGACTATAAGAACAAGTATGACGCGAAACGATGTTAAACTATATGAAACATTCTGATTTAAATCACATTTCCCGACAGAAATGGGTGGTCAACAGATTGCTCATATTTGAGAGAGATGATCAACAGGTGTTTTGTTTTTTGTCAAACTGCATAGATAAGTATAAGACCACACAGTTTAGTAATTTATACAGTCTAAATAAAGAACGGACCTGTTTTGTGTTGTTGTTAGAGGAAGATTTGGAAACAGAAATTTTGAAAAATGTGCAAAATTACGCATCATGCACACTACACAGCAAAGTATAAAAATGATGTAATCAGATTATCTTTAACTTTGTGACAGAAACAGCAATAAAGACCAAGGAGGTACGTTCTGGGTATTTTTATGTTTAAATGCGTAAAACCCCGGATACATACCCCAGTGCGCTTTAAAGCTGCGGACTGTGTTGCCATCCCTGAAAGGAAACCCGGCCCGGTTGTATTTGGCGTAAAGCATCTGCATGTGCTCCGTCATTGTATCCTGCAAATGTGCGTCCCGATCATCCTCGGCTGCAAACTTTTTGTCCAATGGGTGCGTAAAATCCGTCTTTTGCCTCTCGGGGAAATTGTCCGTTTTCAACATCGCACAGAATCCAACGCACAAATAACTCCATGCATAAAGTAAGACGAGAACGAACCGAGAGCAGAGAGCCATAACTGAGGCAACGAGGGGAAAATAACAACTGTAGAAAACCTAACTGCTCCAGCAGTATCCTCTATTCCCCAAAACGCATACTATCAACCGGGGAGTCCACAATTGTCTATCATCACCGCGTCATCCAAGTTTTTCAAGTGCTTTTGATATGTTGTGTATGAGCAACAGTCAATAGATGTAAAAACTCCAGTACTCGGCAAAAGGTGTGATTAAACAGATGCGGGTGAGCTGCACCTCCGCTGAAAACACTCCTGGTTCTGCAGTACTTCAGCACTCCCCTGTCTCAGCTTTCATTGAAGGTAAAGCATGCTGAGCTTGGTATTATAGGGCTTGAGGGACCAGCTGGGTATTCCTCTCCTTCACACACCCACAGACGCGTGAACACATGCACGCACACAAACACACTTAAAGAGAGAGAGAAAGAGAGATAGAGATATAGAGTTTCTTCCAAAAAATAAACACACACACACACCCACCAACATCCCCACCCCCCCACACCCACAACGTTTGTTTTGTGATAAATGATCTTGTTATCAAGAACAGAAGAGTCTGTATTGTTGGTTGAGGTGAGAAAAAATCAGTAAAGGACATTCCATTGATTTATTGGACCGATTTCAGCACCTGAACGGCTGCCACGGAGCAGCCGCTCCGTGCGTAATTTCTACTCCGCAGAGCTGTGCGTCTGGGCAGGACCGCTGAATGAAGCGGCTTACTCTGGGCATTAAAGGCTTTCTTCCCTGCTTTGTTTGGGTCAGTGCAGTTAAGCACACACATCCTGTACCATCGCAGGCTGATCCGGATGTTCTAACCTTCCTCGCCTCCCGCAAAACAGCCCATCAGGCGGGGTCCTAACATCCCACCCAGCCGCCACTGGCTCCTCTTTCAGGGGCACTCGGGAGGAAATGATTAGGGTATTTCCCCGCCTTTGGAAATCTGATGGTAATAATATTAGCATGACATGTCCTTCCTTGCTTGGTGGGAGGTTACCCTTTTAGCATAAGGTGGAAATGAAAAGGACATCATCATTCCAATGATCTCCATATTCAGAAACTTAGAAAAAGAATAAATAAATGGCAGAAATATTTAGGCAACTAAATCTTATAAATGTAAATTATTTCTTACTTTTAAGTGAGCTATTAAACATTTCAGACTCAGTTTTCCAGATTTTAGAAATGCTGGTTTATGCTGTGTGTAAACAGTTAAACTGAAAAAAACTCATGTTAACATCTACTAAACTTATCAAAGTTAAGGGGATAGTGCTGTAAAATTAATTGTTTTAATGTATTATCACTGAAAGTGTGCGTGTGGGTTATCAGAACACTGTGGGTGAATTGGGATCAGAGGTGAAGATTTAATTTTCCTGCATTGCCAGGATAGGTGAGGATTGCAGGCATTAAATGTCTTCAAGTGGTCACACAATATTATGCTGTCAGTTTCAGTTATAGTGCAAGCATCTGGCATGCTGAGGTTAATGGATCTTTATTGGCACACACAGAAAAGCAGAGCTGGAGATGAACCCATTTGAATAATTGCTGCAATCTTTGAGTCACAGTGAGTTGATTTTGTAGGCGTGCTTAACACACAACTAAATGACTCATTTTTTTACTGTGTTTATTGCAACCAATCCCCCAGGGGCAGCACAGTTACTGTAAAGCAACATGTTCTGTCAGCTTATAAGTCGTTCATGCCTGTTGGTACATCACAGTGTCCACCTCTCTTGCAGCCACATCAAGAAAAAAAAAGAAAATAAATAAATATTTGCAGCTTCAACAACTAATCCACTGAGATTGGCTCATTTTTAAAGTGTCTTTCCAGACAGAGTTAAAGTCAAATTTGAATACATTTCTGTTGCTTTTTTCAATACAGTTTTTGGAGCATTGGAAAAAAAAAAAATAGACTTGCCCATTTCATTATGCTGCCATCACCATGCTAAGCAATAGTGTTTATGTTGTGCTTCTAAACACCCAAATGGTGTAATTGTGATAAAACAGAATGAAAGGTGCTTTTTCATTTCCTTTCGAGGCGGTTGTGTTCTTTTTTGTGGGAATGGTTTTTGCTAGAAGAGACTGATCTAAGGACTACCCTCTGATGCTGAAAACCACCTCAGAGATTTCAAAATTGAGGTTTGCATCTTAACAGGTTTCAGAAAATGTAAACGTATGTATATAAAACAAAACCTGATAAAGATGTAAATGAATAAAATCAGAGACATTGAACTTATAGAACTAAGATACGGGTATGCAGAATAAAAAAAAAAATCTACCTTTTATTTAATTTTGATGATCCAGAAGATTTTTCAATGGTTAAAGAACTACTGGTGAACATGGCTTTAGTTCAATATTTCTACATAAACACTTCTTAAATTTTATTGGATGTGATTTGTTGATTCTCCCTGTCTAAATGGTCACCTTATATCGTGAACCTTGGGTTGGGTTACCTGTGCTGTTTTCTCCTTCCTTTCCTCCATTTTCCTCTGCTACTGGTTCTGCTACTGCTTTGCACCTGTTTCCAATCACCTCAAAAAGCCAATGCTGAAGTGCTGATGTGAGCACTAATGAGTCCTGTAGTGGCAGGACTCATTAGTGCTCCCAGTTTGTCCAACTTGGTAGCAGTGATCTATTTTGAACCCATCCCTAATTCGAACTAATACTTTCTTTTTCTGCTCTGTCCTCTGTCTAATTGTGCCGTGCTGCAATCCATACTGAATGCATTTTAGGATGTGTTCATGCATTAAACAACAACAAAAGCAACTGGACACAGACAGACAATGTAAACATGATAAGCAGGATTAATTCAACATCTAATGTAGTTTATTGACTCCCACAATCTTGTCTCTTATCCTTTCTGCTCTACTCATCTCTGACTTCCTGTCTGGTTGGAACTGGTCTTTAGAAATTTAAGAAATTTGTTCAGTCAAAAGAAGACTTGATCTTTATCATTTGCAGTGTGAAATTTTATATTGAATGGAACAGCTTTGGTTTGTGATTCCAAAATAAACAAATGACATAGTCTAAGTGACTTACCCCGCTTTACAGTCTGAGTTTCATAGCTGCTCTATTAACCGTTGCAAAGTGTGCCTGGTGGAAATCCACACTGGATGCATGTAGGAACCATTCATGCATCCAAACAGTCTTCTTGTTTTGAAATGTACAATATCAGGTCTACTCTTCATGTGTCTGACTTCCTGTTAGGCTTATCTGTTCCTTAAAACAAGGGTTGGAAATGTTGGAGAGCTAGCAAGATTTGAAAGTGGCACTCTCCCTCCCCCCCTCCGTCCAAAGCTAAGCCCTCCCACACAAACTCAAACGCGCATCTCACAGCAGAACTCGGCAAGGTGGGGGGAGCCGATTCAGCCATTTCTTTTAAAACATTTTGGACTTCAACCTCACTACCTCATATCTCATCCGGCTGTAAGTGTTATTATTGTAGCTTTCTAAGTAGCATGTTAAGTTTAGCAATACTAACCATACAAGTTTTAGCTTGTTATTTTTAGCAATACTTACCTCACGAGTTTTGCGAAGGGGTGTTGTAAATGATCGCAGCAACGACCAAACCTGATGAGCGTGAGGAGGAGGAGGAACAGAGATGAAGGCATCTGACTGGGTTTTCTCCCATCAGACTGAATGGCAGGGATTGGTCAGAGTTTTTAGAGGCTAGCTACTCTCACATTCGCCTGATTTTCTTTTGTTCCTCCTTTTGAATACATAAGATATTGACTACGGTACTTTCAGGATGGAGTTTCACTCCATTTCACTCAATATAACAAAATGTGTCTATGAACAGAATTATCAAATATAGGTCTGAAAATGTAATATTTTGTTCTGCTGTCTGTCAAACCAAAAAAATAAACAAACAAAAAAACACAAACTTGAACCTTCCCCTGACAGAAGAGGAGAGCTGTTCGTCATGCTTCTGCGACATGAGCCAGTGGGAATTGCTGCATAACTAGAATAAGTTCTATTTGTTTTGGAGAGAAAAGGTATGAATGACATAAACTGTTTGAATTAAGGGTTAGTCTATATATGTTTTTGCATTTGGTTGAAAAAAAAACTCTACTCATGAAGCATTTGTATTGGAAAAAAAATCATAGATTGCAAAACTGTCTATGTTAAATATTAATGTTAGTTCTATGCTAAACTAAATGAAACGCCCAAATCTAAGGTCTGTGTGCTGATTAATAGTTTGGTTTGGCTATTGTTGAACAGAAGAAGAAATGTGAAGGAAGCCACAAATAAACAATATAGAGATAAAATCACCTATAGTCAAAAAGACTAGTAAGCAGATGTTTAAAGGGTGAACCCTTACACGGTAATTAAAGCAAGATTCAAAGTCAATATTAAGTTTATCATTATTGTTGCTTTTTTGCAGTAATTTTACCTGAATGCAAAAGTACACAAAGCAAAAGTACCATATTTGGTTACTTTTATTTAATGCTCACTTTATTGGGAAACCATGTTGTTACCTCATCATGGATTTAATGGAATAAAGTCAATCCCCAAACTAATAAAACCAGGCTTCATTTAATCCCCCAACTGTTTAAAAGCCCAATAAAAGAAAAGAGGAAAAACAGGCATTTAACCTTCTTTCATTGTGAAATCCTTAATGGTTACAGATAATTAATCTTAATTTTGGGGAATTTTGTATCAGAATACAAACTCTTTAAAGGTTGCAAGGACTATAAAATGTATCATTTATATAGGATCTTAATACAGGACCATTCAAGAGCATGTTACTTTTAGCCCTAATGTTTGTCCATGTTGTTAACTTTAGAAGGTACATGGCTGATATCAGTATATAGATATATATTAATTTGACATACAATATACAATATATAGTTAACAATTCACTTCTCCTACTGCAACAAGGTTTTCAGGACCTGTAGAAGCAAAAGAAGCCCACTGCATCATGAATACTTGAAGCTGAACATGAGGTGACATACAGTAAAACTATAAAAGCACTATGGAGAAGAAAAAATGTTATATCATCCCAGTTTTTTAAGTAAAGGCAGAATTATAACTTTGTAATCTAATCAAAATCTAAATAAACAATATCTTACGATCATTTGTGAAAAAAAAAAAAAAAAAATTATATTCTTCCTGTGCTAAAAGACATTATATAACATAAAGGACAGATAAAAACCCATTTATTTGATACAGGTGTGTTGGAGACAAACAAAGATGGGGACAATACTACAAGATAAAATGCTGAACTCTTTATAACATGTTGTCACAATGACTAGATTCAAGTCTTTCCACTATTTGTGATCTATGACCACAAATAAATCAGCCGCTAAGGTAGGGTGAGAAGTTTGGTTGGTTGTGTGTTTTGCCACCGAATGTCTTTGCATATGGCTGGAGTCTGCAGAGGTGTAAAGGTATAGTAAAATAATTATTCATACAAAAAAGTAAACCAGCCTGTATTTCTTTTTCTGTTTTCCCTTAGTGGTTCCTTGTGGACTTGTCCAGGACTTCCATGTGTTTCTTTTGTTAGGACAGGGTATGATTGACTATCTTGATTTTTAAGGTCAAAGTGGATTATGAGATGCTTGGTTTGGAGTTTTGCTGAAAAAAAGTTATTTTTTTTCCTTAGTTTGATACACAGGCTAGATTCTGCAGCTGTATCGGGCTATAGAAATAAACATTTGATTATTCTTTTGTTGTTTTGGCAAATAATTCTCTGGGGACTTGTTAACGATGATTTAGGTGGTTCTCTTTCAACCTAAGGAGAAGCTACCTATAACCTTATTAAAAAAGGAGAATATCTAAGTCTTGTCTGGCAGTAAATCTACTACTGGATTCCTATAAGTATGAAAAAAAAGATAGTGTGGATTGTTTAGCAGCATAGATACACCTGTTCTCTTGTGTGTTCATCGCAGAATGATTACCATGTCATTACTTGAGCCTTTCATTTGCCTCAGCCTTTACAAACTTTGACCGAGTTTGGTTTACCATGACTTGATTATTTTGTTCCCATGATTCCTTTGGGGCATTTCTAGGATTCTGAGCCCAAGCTGAGCGTGAGCAGGGGTTACCTGGTGGGTAGTGGAGCCACAGCTGGAATCCTAGACCTAACAGACAGATTTTGTGGTGAGATTGTTGGTTCTGTGAATGAATGCACCTGTTTCTGGGCCCTCACTAACTAAAATAGGGGTCTCTAGTCCCTGAGAGATCCCGTTGTCCTGCACCCTTCAATAGATTTCTGCTTCAATAACTGAAACAAATGGCTCAATTTCCTCTTAAGTATGTCATCAAGTTGTGCAGAGATATTTTTTTGATTGATATCATGCTTTAAAAAATTGCTAAGTTTATAGGCTGCTTGCACTAAGGCTATTGTTTGCAAAAGAACACTCACTGCACTCTCCTTGGACCTTCTTTCACAATTGTTGTCTGCAACAACAAAATACACTAAAACTTAAATGTTAAAGTCAATGCTGCCTTAACCAAAAAAAATATATAATCTGGAAGTTATGATGGAACAAATTTTTTTAAAATGGAACTAAAATGTATAACTTTTGGAAAATTAAAAAACATCATTTTTTAATACCATATTTATTTGTTTTCTTTTAGATTGATTTAGATATGGAGAAAAGAGTAAAAGCATGTTTTTCAAGAAAGTGTGTGAGACAAAATATATTAACTCAGGCAGAAGTGTTTTTGTTTGGAAACGACACACTGGAACGGCTTAGATGGAAAAGATTTCTACTTATTCCAAAAAATGCAGAGTTGATTTAATATGAGCGGCAGCAGATGCAAATTCTCAAGGAAGGAAGCAGAGTAAAGGTAGAGAGCAGTGATGCACTGTTAGTAGGGGAGGTTCGACTGGGTATTTCAACTGAAATGTCATCCTGGGAGAAATGGCTTTCACGAGAAAGACATACTTAGAAGGTAAACTTAGTTTTTAACTGTATATTTCTCATGTTAAGTCATATATGTAAGGAAAAAATGGGTTCCAAAAGAAAAGACTAAAACGCCATGGTTAAGTTTCAACCTGTAAATCAAAAGCTGTTTCATGAAAATTAGCTTGCGGCATCAACTTTTAAACTTCCCCATATAAAACGTACTATGTAATGTGAACTGCCAATAAAAAAAAACATATTAAGTCAGATTATAAACACAGCATCTATAGCATTCTATTGAGATTTTATGCTGCAGACCGACACAAATTAGCTCATATTTTTGAAGCTGAAGGCAGGGCAGATGGCATAAATATATGAAAACACATTGTGCTCAGAGCCCCTGAGTCAATATTTTATAAAACAATCCTTTTGAGTTCTGTATCAATCAGTTCTGTGGGTTAATGACCAATCTCAAATTTGTACCGCATCTTGCTCTGCTGCAGACTCCTCTGGCTTTCTGATTTACCCTGTATCTGTTCTGCTTTTCTATGTTGTGAGGCCACAGGTGCATGCATGACATGCACAGATTGTGCAGTTCAAGCCAGTCTGACCAAAATTACTCATTCTATGAATTTTAAAAGTTAAAGCCGCCTCAGTTTTGGGTTTATAAATTATAGTCAACAATGGGTTGGTAAATTAATTGGTTGGTAAAATAATTGAGCTATTGTGTAAATGCAGATATATAAAAATGTATATATGTTACTAAACATGGACTGTATTTAGTAAATTGTTTTTATAATTTATATGCAACGATTTTTTTTTTTTGGTTTTCTGCTGGTGGGATGTGATTTCTGTATATCTACTGTGGTCTGGCATCCAGCAAAAATAGAAAGGAGTCAAATTTTGCCAGAGGGCTGACTGAATGCTGTCTAAATACTCTATAATGGCTGTGTTTTTGCTGACAATTTAGCAGCTGAGCGGAGCAGAGCCAGACAGTGCAAATTGGGGGTAAAAGTTGTCTTGTTAGCAGATTCTACCAGCTGAGATGCTGATCTGTTTAGCTTTTCTAGAGTTCCAAGGCTTTTAACTGCTTTTACCTGGCCTGTCAGTGTAGACCAGGGGGTCTTCATCTTGAATCCTAAAGGGCAACTATCTTCCAACTTTTAGACTGATCCCTACTCTTTCATGTGTAAAATGCTTGTTATCATCCCGCAGCAAAATTTGATGAGAAGCTAATAAGGGAATACAGTCTTTAAGGTGGATGGCTGTGCTGGCAGGTTTATTGCCATCCATCCTTTTTTATGCTTCAATGAGGGATCAAAGGTTGCGCCATAAAATGCTCAAAGCTCAGCATATTGTTTTCTTACCTAACCCTGTTTCAAACTTCACATCTTTTTCCCTGATCTTGCTGTTGTGGTTCTTCATCTTCAAGATGTCTGTAATAAACCTCTGGGCCTTTACAGAACAGCTGTAGCTGTGTTGTACGCAGGTGGAATCTGTTTACTGATTAGGTGACTTCTGGATTTTGTTCACATGAAGCAAAATAAAGGGAGATGAATGCGTGTGAACAAAGAAAACCTTTCTCGTTATGGGTTTGATTGTGAAGCTTTTCCTCCCCTAAAATGTTTAGAAAACATTTCAAAAGGAACTCTGCAGTAAAATACATCATTTTACTTTAATCGCTGGCCAAGATGCAGCTTCAGCCGGCTTACAAATGAAACTCCTGTAAATTGTTATCATCTTTTGGTCAGAGGTAATACTGTGTGATTCCCACCAGCTGTTTCAGCATCAGTAGCAAAAAAAAAGAACTTCTTCAAGTTTCAAACAAGTTTCCAAATAAGCTTATTTGTAGAGTTATGCTGAATGAAAACCTGTCAGCCAGTGGCTAACATGGAAGAGATACAGAGCTTTGATGTGCAGTGTACTGTGCCTCTTATCTGGAAGCACAAGGAATGCTTTAAGTCCATTACTAACTCTTCCAGTCCAAATGGAGCTACTGCAGCCTGGGGGAGGACATAAAAGTAACTCCCATCATCTTTCAAAGCTCTTACACCTTTAATTTGTTTAGACAAACAGCCCAAAACATGTTGTCCCCACTGATGGATGAGCCTGGGGTCGCCGAGAAGGTTCTGGCTCTTAACTATGACTCCTGGCATGTGCAAAGCCAGATAACACCAAAACGAATATTCAAGTTCCACATGGAAACCTTCCGGCTGTCACACCAGTCCGTCCACATCTTCCTCTGGGAATCCTCTGTTTGAAGTCGTAGTATTATTTTTTCCAAACACTAGCAGCACCTCCACCCTGATGCCGTGCACGATATGCGGGGAAATTTGTAAATGTCGACGCAGCTGCAGCTTAAATTAGAGGCTTTCAGTGCTGTGCACTGTGAACCACATGTGTGCCTGCGTCGGCTGCAGCGTCTGCAACTTAGATCATTCTCACACTTTGGTCGTACAGTACAGCGTGGATGTAGAGGTCCGACTGGAGAAACATCCTGCTGGAGTCCTTACTGGGGCAAGACTGAAACACAGCAGAAAGCCACAAAGAGTAATTCAAACCTGCTGATCAGTTGTTTGATTTAACTCTAAAATACGGGTTTTATGAGCATGGTGAGATTCTTTTTTGCTTTGATTTGTCAGAATATTCTTATTTAGACAATTTCTCTATGGACCAGAGAACAACAACAACCACAACAAAAGAAATGAAAAGATGATGCTTAAACTTAGGTAGAGCCAATTAGTTCATGCGAATTCTATGATTATCTCAAAGTATATCTGCATGAACCTCTGTGGGACTCACCAGTTCTATGCACCTTATTTATAATATGTGTTTGAGAAAACAAATTAGTAAGAGAACAATGTGTTACAGCAAACATAACCAAATAAATTATTTCATAAACTTCCTTTAATAACCCTCAAAATCTTCCAGAATATTGTTTTCACATTACAACCTTTAAGCTTTGTGGAATTATGCTAAGATTTTATGTGATAGTGCCACATACAGTAGGGTCTAAATGTAACCATAAGGGAAATAAGTGATTCGCAAACATTTGGTCTGAGGACCATCTTTTAGTGCAATAACAGCCGCAAACATGTGGAAGGAGGTGGTCTGGTTACATCACACCAAAAATTAAAGTTGGCCTACATTCAGAATATTGTTTGGCGGAAGAGGGATTGTAAACCTCATCCTGAATACATCACTCCTAATGTAAAACCGGCTGTTTTATGCTGTGGGGATGGTATTTTATGCATGGATTACGAACCTGGTAAGACATAATAGGAAGGAGGATGAAGCTAAATAAAAGAGAGTGCTGGAAGAGAACCTATTGAAATGAGTGTGGACGATCACTTTCAGAAAGGATCAAAAACCTTAAACATACAGCAACGGCGGTAATTAAATGGTTTACATATTCGTGTTTGAATTGTCCACTCAAAGTCTAGGTCTATTAAAAAGAAGTAAAATCAATGGCAAATCTATTTGTGATTTTCTGTCTGTCAGTCTTGATAAAAAATGAAAAAAGTTTCTGTGGAGCTGTGATCTGTTCCCACAAACAGCTGGAAACATTTCCTTTAAGACCAACTGTGTCAGAATCCTCTGCTGGGACTCCATCCATTGGTCGACCATTACACTCAATTTACACGTTTACCTCAAACACCCCTGTGGGTGTCATAATGAGTGAGGTGAGTTCAAAGCCCTTTCAGGAGAAACAGATGGCTAAAAATGACTTCATCACCAGAGTCAGAAATTGTCACAGAATTGTTATCAATAAACCAAAATGTTTAATTAATGCTCATTTAATCTGTAAGCCAAAAGGTTTTTTTCTGTTTTGTTTAGCCAAACGGAATAAGCCACAAGAGAAGCCCTTTATGAAAAAAACACTTCTCTGGCTAGAATAGAAAGAGTGGTTATGATTTGAAGAAGGCAAAAAAACAAGGTTGTATAGCCTGAAGTTTAAAGATGAAGCTGAAGATTTGCAACTATGGAACACAGATGGAGGGTTAAAAGCTGGACAGTTCTTGTCTAAGCTGTGCTGGGTTTCTGAGCACGCGGGTGGTTTGATGTCCCTGGTTTCCTGTGCCTTCCATTGCTTGTGTTTTTAATAGACGGCCTGTCGGGGCGGGGCGCGACCACAGCTAGAACACAGTGCTGCCATTTTGGCCTCAAATACGCAGTCCCCACAGGCCTGTCTGCAATTTCAGAATAGTTCAGCCCCACCAACTACTTCCCTACCCCCCAGCAAAGAGGAAAGCAGTAGGGAAAATAAGAACCATGCCTGTGGGCCGTTATTCTTCCAAGGCCTCAGCCAGAAGGAGATCATGGAGGAAGCACCTGCCACGACCCCTGATCCGTCGTTCTGTTCGCAGGTGGAAAGAAAATAATTTTTTTATCACTCTCTGCCTCTCCAACTGCTGGCTGATATGTGTGGCTTGTTAAAAGCTGTAAGTCATAAGATTTGGGCCAGTTGCTTAGTATGAAGCCATTAATATTAACATGCTCTATTAAATATAACACTGGCTTAAAGGCCAATCTGTGCCTGGAAGCAAACTGGATCTGATAAGGCTTTTTACTGTTCAAAAACATTTTTTTACAGCCATGCAGCAGGTTACTGGATCTGATTAACTTCCCCATGTGTCTGCCTGAGGCTGGAAAACAAAAGCAGTAACATAAAACAGTCCTTACCCAAGGATCCACATTCAGCATCTTTTTGTCCCTCTTGCTCTTAAAGAGAAGACCATTTGGGTCATCATAAATCACTGCGAAGTTGGGGCTGGAGTTGGACGTGGACGTCTGTGTCTTCCAGTTGTAGTAGCTGTGAAGGAAATGGGATGAAATTGATCCAGCAACTCAAGGAGGTTTTAAATGAAGATTTAGAAATAGATGCTAGATGCAGTGCAGATAGTCGTGTAGATATCATTACTCATTTTCTGTGCAGTTCTGCTAACTGACCATGAATGCATACTGGATTGTATAGAGCAGTGTTTTTCAATTGTGGTCCTCAAGGCACACTGACCTGCATGTCTTGCCTGTTTCCAGGCTGTCACAAAACTGATATCAATTGATTGGTTCACAGTTAAAACAAATCCTTTCACCTCTCTTACTGCCTTGTTCCACCTCTTAGCTAATGTGTGCTCAAAATGCTCAGTCTGAAGGCATGCCCTCTGTGATGTCATAAGGGGAAATAACTCCCCCTATCTGAGGTTGCCCTCTAAAAGAATAATCTAGCAGGAGCCATGTGTCTGCTCACTGACACCGAGCATCTTTTTTACTGCCTTCATCTGAGGCCCTGAAGGCTCTGTGGACAGATTTTATGGAAATTTACTAGATGGAAATTTACTTGAAAAACTTCTGAAGTTTAGCATCTGTGTGCTGATAATTTCAAAGAGGATTGCATTCACAATATCGGCACTTACAAAGTAGGGTTGCCACACAAATTTAAAGAGTAGATTAATACTTTCTCTTCTGTAATATGGTGACTGGTTGTCATGGTTGTGGGGGAGCAGCATTCATTTTTGGAAATTGCTTCGTCTGTCAAACGTCTTAGTCATTCAACAATCTTTGCAAGCAAATACTAGTAGGAAAGAACCAGAAATATAAATTACAATGAGTTCTTTGCAAAGATGTCTGTTAGTTTTTCAACACAACAGTAGCTTTCACCTTAGAAAAACGGTAAACAACTTTCTGAATGATTAAAAAGTCAGAGCTAAGTAACTTAAATAACATTGAGATAGAAATGTCCAGCTGTAAAGGAGACCAAAAGCAGAATAATCTGTAAGAAAAACACTGAAAGATTTTCTGAAATTCCTTTTAAGTATTTATCAGGACCAGAGATGCACATGGAAACAGATGATTAGAACAGGCCAGTGTTACCTAACAAGCCCTGACTGACTATTAGAAACCATAAGGGCTAACAGGTTGTTCTAACAAAAACAAGAGCAAAAGGTAAGCATAACAAGAAGCTTGCTCTGATTTTTAAAGTTGAAGATTGCAGCTTTATCTGTTACAAAGTTGGGATCAAGTTATAACTTAACAGGCAAAGAGATTGGGCTTATCATGCTAACTTTGATAAAAATCTAATATACAACATTATACATATTAGAACTCTATGATTTGTTTCACATGAAAAATATCAGTAAGGTTTTTTACTCAAACATGAATTTTTTTCTTTGAATGTTTTTGTGAAATGAAAACCTCAACATCTTGAGACATGCATGTTAAAAAATTATAGAATATGCAAAAAAAAATAAAATAAAAA
>JAUZNJ010109925.1:0-20208 GCA_034780135.1 Jordanella pulchra | reverse complement strand
TCCATCCATCCATCCATCCATCCATCCATCCATCCATCCATCCATCCATCCATCCATCCATCCATCCATCCATATATGATGGCACATATAAAATCATAAAAGCAGTAAATTGTGTTCTTAGGGATAAGTTTATCCTGAAAACATCTTTGTGACTGTAAGTTTTCAAACTGACTGTATTTATTAAATTAAAGACCAATGATCATTAAAGACCATAAAGGTGTAAACTCTTCTGCTATTCAATAGATTATTTCAACCTAATTTTAATGTATTTTAGAAACTAACACTCCCATGGACTGTTTAGTCTGTCTCTGAAACCCCACACCTAGAATCTTCTTCAATAGCAGGACCACTACTGATATTAATATGGGCATCAATACATCAATACTCCCAATACTAATTTTACCATGATGATAAAATGTAACTAAGTCTCCTTTCTTCACATGCTCATCCAGGAAGAGCAGATCCTGCAAATCAATGACTTGATGTAATCAGCTGGTTTTCTTTAGAAAGAAAACTTTTTACCAACCTGACTCTGGGATCTGATCATTATGTCTCTGTAAGGAGCTAAGAGATGACCTGTGCTGTGAATTGGAGCTGGATAAATAAAGTAAATGAAACTGAAGTGAATATGGCCTTAGACATCCCTGATATTTGAAATGTTCTGTAATCTAGGATTTTAAATTATCAGTTTAGTTAGAAAGATAGAAAACCTGAGCCTATTGCATATGTAGCAATGCAATTAGTCAAAGACTGAGTGTTGGACTGAATTCAATGTTCCCAAACACTATGCCCCTCATGCCACTACAGTCCACAGTGAAGTCCCGGATGTCCACAGCTCCTGTCTTGACAGTCGTATTTGGCTGACAGCCTCTGTGAGTGACTGTGACAGCAGAAAGTAATAGCAGCGAGGCTCCCCTGGACTCCTGCTTGCTGCTCCAGTAGTTAACGGCTAACGCACCCTGATGGCTAATAACCCTTCACCAGAGTTACGGCTGGCTGACTGAACTAAAAGCAGCTTCAATGAAAAATAGACGTATGGAGAGAAAGAGCCATTTACTGTGGCCTTACTGCTGTACTTTAAGATGGCTTTCTGCTATATTATCTCTCCTTCAGGCTTCCTAATTAGCTTCCCTGCCTCTGTCACCGCTGGTGGCCCCTTTCATGTTAAATCGTTTAATATATTCTGCAAGTGCAGGGAGTGCAAAAGGTCTGTGCCGCCCCTTCCACTTACCAACAGCCTCGGCCAGACCGTACACCCTCTGTCCGTAAGCGTCGGTTTTGTCCCAGATGTAGGTGTAGGCCAAGTTTGGGGAGGCATGGAACCATTTCTGGAAGAGGTGGCCCTCCACCGCTACCATCAGGTGGACCTTCAGCAGCCCCATTGGCACTACTGCTGGGGTCATGGTCACCTTGAGAAGAGAGCGGTAGCCTTGGGTGCGGGAGCTTAGGTAGCACAGCTTCAGGTTGGTGCCAGGCACCTCGATCTGCTCATGCAGCACCTGCGAAACAAAAGGAAGACCACAGGAAAGAAGGATTAAGAGGATTAGACAGAGAGAGAGTAATGGGGGTCGCGCTTCCAGAGATGGCTGAAGGACAAAACAAGGGATGAAATAAAGAAACTGGAAAGAAAGGGAGAATGAAGGGGAGGGGGTGGGGGGCTATGGAAGGAGGTAGAAGCTACAAAAGACAGGCATAGAGGACAGCAGGAGGAGAGCGAGGGGACCAGGAGGGAGATTAGCCGGCAGCCAGAGGTCAGTGGTACTGCACCTGTGTCTCCGGTATGATGGGTTTCTCCCCTGGCTTGGAGCTGAAGAAGGAGGAGAGAGGGGATGCAATCACAACAGGGTCAGGCCTGACGAAGCCGCTCAGATCGCAGCCTGGAATCGTGTTCTCCTCTGTCTTAAGCACCACCGTGTCCATTGCATAAAACTGGCTCCAGGGCAGCCACACAGTGCGCTCCTGGCTCAGGAAGGGGGCGCGCTCGAACCGCAGGGTCAGAGATGCACCGCCGTTAGCTATCAGGTCAAACCTGGAGAGGTTTGTGAAAACAGGGTGGGAATGAGGCACACATGGGGAGCGCTGTGGTGGATGAACAGGTATTTGAACGTTAACAGAAACAGGCTTTCTCCTTCTTTCAATACAGTTTGAGAAAATCAACAAAAACACCTGAAAAAAAAGATTATGTTTTGTTTTAAATTGAACAGATTAGCTTGGACAAGAAGCGACAAGAAAGAGATCACATTTGAAATCAGAAAATGGGCTTTAGAATGAAAGAAGCTTTGAGTTTTGTCAAGCTATGGCAAACATCTGCAGAGTTACACATACTAGAGAGAAAAAGTTAATAGGCATGGCTTTTGGGAAATATTAAAAAATTTAAAGTCTCAGGAACGGCTGAAATAAGAAATAGCACCGAGACAAAACAAGGCCGGACAGAGAGGTTAGAGAGCAGCTATTTAAGCTGATGCTGCTGCTGCTGAAACACAAGCTGTGGCAAAATGTTAGCAGACCTTCAGATGTTTCTAGAAGAAAACGCTAGAAGGAAAGGAGAACGGGACACAGACACAGAATTACAAAAAGGACACAAGGTTTGATTAACAAGAGATAATATCCCTGCAGAAGGAAAAAAGATAAAAAAAATATGCTTTTATATCACAAAATATAAAAATATGTATGATCAGATATTTCCACAGCAGCAACAATAGCGTCACAGTAATTTATGTTATCTTATGCATCAGCGTCTGGGTGATCTCATTACTTCAGCCTTCAGTAATCAAGGTTTCTTTAAAATCGTTTAATCTAATCTAATCTAATCTAATCTAATCTAATCTAATCTAATCTAATCTAATCTAATCTAATCACACTGACTGTGAGGTAGTTTCCAGATTGAACAAGGAGTGCTGAGCTGCTGTTGTACATACATTCCATCCTGCCGCGTCAGCGTGTATCCGTAGTGTGGATAGTTGACAAAAGACACGTTGACCCCCACCAGGGGGGTTCCATCTGTGGTCAGCACCTGACCCCGGACGAGTGACGCCAAGCTGTAAAAGGGAAGAAGGGACAGAGTGAGGGAACAAACCATCCCCCTGCAAACCCATCATCTGATTTGATTAATCTGGCCATCCTTCAATCCTTCAATTTGGTCGATCAGTAGCTGTTTGGTCCTCCTCCACTCATAATTAGAAACAGCCCCCCCTCCCAATTTATTCATGTCAATCACATAAATAAACTGTGACATGTTAAATTCATATGTGTGTTGGAGCGATGCACACAGAATAACCTCTAAACCTGTTCCTCTGCTGCAGCTAATAGAGTAACTGTGGATAAGAATCAGGACCACGGACAGCGCTTCATTCCACACATCAGCAAGATCTTCTTTTCGAGGTCTGTTTGATATTTAAGTAACTAAGTGTAAAGTGTTGCTCCATGAGGCAAAGCTGTTCTTATTCATGTCTGGCCTTTTAAGAGTGCCACAGTTGTAGCCTTGATCTCACTGATGAAAAGTCTTTTCATCCAAATAATTAACACTGATAATATATAAAAAAAAGTCTAAATAGCACAGTATTCACTCTTGCTGTGGGGGATCTGCAGCGCATTGTACAAATATCTACTGACATTGAAACTTTTTACATGTTGTCATCTGTTAAGCAAAACTTGTTTGTATTTTATTTGGATTTGAAGTGATAAAGAAATCCAACTGAGTGCATGACTGGAAACAGGAGGACAAGCAACAGTCTGCTTTAGGTGACTGCTTAAAGCAATCTGTTGCACTGGGTTTTATCTAAGGTTATGGGAGTAGTGTAGGCTAAATCCTATCGCATAAAATACTTTTTCAGATTTTTATTTTATAAAATAACAAACAAAACACAGAACAATCCCCTTCACATATCACAATAACACAAATTTTATATTGAAATAAATTACAGTTTATGGCTATAAGCAATGAGTGACCTTTGTTTCATTAGGGTTGCAACCAAACAACATATTTTGTTAAAAATTGAAATTTAAAAAGATGCAATCCAGAAATGGAAGTTAAAAACTGTTTTAATAAAAAAAATAGGTTCTGAGATTAATTTGGCTGTTTTCTCAGATTTAGTTTATTTTTTTAATTTCAAATTTTATTTAAAAAAATGTTTTAATAATTGTACATTTTTAAATCCTTTAGATTTTTTTTAACAGATTCTATATTATCAATCTTTTTTTAAAGTTATGTTTTTCAAATTGAGTTTTATGAATTGCATTCTTCATATTCTCCTCACTACTGGGGAGTGGGGTTTGCCCTGGAGTGAGTAGTGAGGACGCATTTCCATTGCTTTGCATGGACGTTAGCAACAACATCCTCATTGGTCAATGTGTCAAAAGAGAGTGCTTGTATTGGGCTTGAAATGAAGTGATTCATGAATGCAATAAAAAAAGAATGCAATGTGAAAAACTCAGTCTAAAAAAAAAACAAAAAAACAAGCCAGGATTTGAAAAAAACTATTAATAAATTAAAAAATCTACAAAAAAAGGAGAAAAAAAACAAACTGTAAAATGTTTTTCTGAAAAAATGCAATTTTAAAACATAGATTCTGAAAATTAAATTAGAAAAAAACATTAAACGACAAAATCAGAGAACTCAGCAAAGTTATTCTAACAACCTTTCCAGATGAAAACATTTTTCCAATTCTGGTTTGTATTTTTTTCAAATTTCGATTTACAAAACTCGCTTTATGTTTAAAACATCAATGAAACAAAATTTACTTTACATGTAATCTGATCAAATATCAATTGGCTCAAATTATGTCAATAGTTTTGCAAGACCCTCTTATATATAAAAAAGCACATAAGATAATTCTTTGAAATGAATGAAACTAAATTTTCAAATGAAACGATATCTGTTTGAAAATACCTAATAAATTTCCTTTCATCCAAAGCTTTTTACTACTATTACGTCAAAGCATGAATAAACATCATGGGAAGCAACGTTGCACTTCTGACTTCAAGACTGTGTTTTCTTTGGAATAGGTTTCCTGCCATACCTGGAGTTGAACGGGTTTTCCCCAGGAATGACGTGGGTGCTGTCCCGTCCCACGAGCATTTTTACACGGTCGTAGAAAGATCGGACTCGAGGCTGGGACATGAGGTTCTGCTGAATGACCTGCAGGGGGTCTCGGGAGCCGCGGCACAGGGGGCTGTTCTGACAGGGGCTTTGAATGCAGCAGTCTGGATCCATGCAGTCTGTGAGTCCATCTGAAAGAGAGCATATAGATCTGTTTGAGGAAAGTAAAAATCCCCCAGTCTTCAGTATGTCTTTATCAAATATTCAAATCGTCTGTGCTGATCTCACTAGTAGAACTTTACTTTTGCTATCCCTAGAGATTATCCATCTCCTGAGATCTGTATCTTAAATCCATCCCTTTTCTAATTTACTTTTCTTCCTTATCATCCTTCCTTTCTCTCACTATCATCTGTTTTCTGGGGGCATGATAAAGTGAAGGCTGCACTTACAAACCGCTTTACCGCAATTTTTTTTTTCTACTGCTGCTCTTAATTCACCTCCTTCGTTGTCCTTGTTGTCAGCACAGGACGTCTCCATGGCAACACTGCATCCGGGGCCCCTCCAGCCTGTCTGGCACTCACAGTGCCAGCTTTGCTGACCCATGGTGCACTGGCCGTTGCCGTTACATAAGTTGGGACAGCCGTCTGGGTGAAGGCGACAGGAGAAAGGGGGTGGGGTGGGTGGTGGTGGGTGGGTAGGGAAAAGAAGAGAACAGAGGAATGCTTATTTTAAATTAAAGACAAACGGATGGACCATCGTCCACATACAGCCTGTTTAAATCAGCAGGTTAGGTTTTTACTCACAGCTTTCTTTGAGGCTCTAAAGCTAAGGAATGGCTGCTAATGTGTGTCCGTGTGTGGACTGAGGTGGATAGATCACTTATTCTCTTACTGGATGGAACCCCACCCGATCATCACTCTCTTTCTCCCTCTATTTATGATTCAGTGTGGGTAATGGGATTCTGATGGCCTGAGAGTAATGCTTTCTCATGAGAGAATGAGATTATGTTTGACGGTGTGAGAGAGTGTGTGTGTGTCTGAGCCTGTGTGTATATGCAGTCTATGAACTAATAAACCTTTACTTAAGCTTATGCAAAAAACCCTTCTAGAATCAGAGGCCCTGTAGCCAAGCAAGGCTGAAACCAGCTAGGCAAGAGCTCTACAAACTCAACAGTGACTTTGAAGCAAATAGAGAAGGCAATTAGAGAGGACAGTAATATCTTCCTCATACTCACACTATCTACTATACTCTGACTCATTTTAATAGAGGACAAATATGGAAATTATATTTAATCTCAAGACACCTTATTAGAAAGAGATGATACCAAATTGGTTTCACATAAAGATTGAAATCAGGTAAAACACCAGTCTGGATGAAATGTATTAGCACATTATTAAAATAGGAATCAGAACTAGTGGGGAAGCTTTGTGGATTTAATCAATGATATGTTGGGGACCATTTATTTTCCCCTCAGCAGTAACTCCTTTAAATCTTGTTACTCTCTGCATGTGAACCAGAAGACACAAGTAAGAAAATGTTAGAGGTGTCAACACAATGTCCCGTTTAGAATCTATGGCTGCACGATACGGCAAACAAAAATGTATCACAATATATGTCTTTAATATCATTAATGTATAATCAGAGGTTTGTTTGTTTTATCTATTTGAATTTAAGCTTATGGGAAGAAAATTATATAAAATTGCAAACCTAAACGTGGCCTTTAAAGTGAGATCAGCCAACCCAATATTGTAGGGGTGTGAATTGGCGAAACTTTGGCGATACAATACATATCATGATACACATGTCACAATACAAATTATTCTGATTTATCCCCATACAATAAGCAAGATGATATGTTGTAATTTGTATGATAATATAGTTCTGAAAAACCTGAGGAGATCTTGTTGTTGCTCTGCTGAAGCTGCAGTAGAATATTAGGCTCTTGGAAGGGGTGCTGCCATCTAGTGGCTGAAGACTCATGTGTTATATAAAAGTGAGAAAATTAGATGGATGTTTGTGTAATATTTTTTACATTTAAGATCCATTTGGCTGCATTTTAAACCCAAAAAAATGTCTAGTAAAATATTGTAAAGTTTCACAGAATACATTTTTTCTTACACTTCTATTAGATTAGATATGAGAGTTTATGAGGCTAAATCCTTTCATTTGCCTACATCTCCCAGAATGCCGTGCTGCTCTGGATCAGAATTCAGTGACCTCATAGAACAATGTCTCAGATGTATTCACTATCGCTATTGCTCGGGGTTTTGAGATACATATTACTATTGTTTTATTACCCAGTCCTAATAAAATGTATTTATTTTATTTGCAGGGGTTTGTTGGGTAGTTTAAGACAGTCAGTATTGTACCCCCTGACATAAATCAGAGGGATATAATATTCTCAGAATCAGGAAGATGGCTGCCTTTGATTTCCCTCAGAAGTTGCTTTTCCAGAATTCAGAATAATTTCTTGTCTGAGTTTAGTTGCAAGATGAAAAACCAGTGAGATTTAGTAAGTTTTCTGGTCGGTGATGAGGCGATAACAAAGCATTTCTTCTAATTACATCCTGGAAAACAATTAGAGTGAAACAAATGCAAAACTATACTTATGGAAAAATCATCACACCCATCACTCTGTACGTGTTATTGAAGTTTTAGGGTTTTTAAAAAATGTGAAATTACTTTAGTTGTTTGCTTGACACATCCATGCCACCTCCACCCCCCCCCAAAACTTGACTACTGGAGGCAAGATAATAACTAAATGTATTAAGCACAACGCTTCCTCAAAGACCAACCTTCCCTGTTAAAATAAAAACTTGCTGCTTTTACACCTTACGCATTTTTATGGCTTTGGCATGGCTCTTTCTCCCTGTTTTTAGTCTATATGCTAATCCAAGCAGCCAAACTGCTGGCTCCAGCTCGATGTAGACAGATATAAGACTGCATCAACAGTTTCATCTAACTTATGGACCCGTATCAGCAAGAGCATATCCCCCAAATGTTAATTTAGTCAATCAGGATTAGCCATATATTAATTTCAGTTGATTGTGTCTATAGAGGCGTCTGCTAAATGACATGAAATAAACACTCTGGGTTATGAAAACCCAATAGCAGGTACTTAAGCTCGATTTAATAATTTGAATCGAGGCCAAGACAGTGACAGCCAGAAATGTCGTTTTAAAAAGCTTTCAACTCTTGCTGGGCCTGTCTAACCATTTACCTCTATCAGCCTAAATCAAACATTTTTACCACTGTGCATTTTGCTGATTAGAAATTTTCAAGGACCGATGCGACGCAATGTCAGTGTTTTATATTTTCACCCTGCATCACAGAGAGCGTCTTAAACAAACTTGTCACAGGGATTTCCTCTCCAATAAATTAGAGAGCGGGATGCGACACTCCTAATTCTACCCACGGGAGATGAAGGAAAAGACTGATAAAACAATACATACATGCACGCAAGGCGCTCAGCTCAGTTATATACACTCAGACACACAAACATCCGGTGCAACGCACCCGGGAGATATGACCTGACATTTCTCACTCTGCGGCAGCGCTCCGCCACGGAGCAAGGACGGACAAAATAACCCAGTGAGATATTATGAATATGAAATGCTTTTTACCGAGTCCTGCTCAGTAGATTAATGAACATATTTTCACTCAAGTTGCACAGCAGAGTTTTGCCCTCCAACAAATCGCTGCATCAATAAAACCATGCATTATGAATACAAATAGCGCAATCTAAATCGTGGCAGCGGCTAAATTAACAGGCATTTCACCCCGATTGGCGTTTTATCATGTCTCAACCGGCTGGGCTATGGGGGAAAATCAAGAAAAGAATTTGCAGGATAACCGCCATCTTGTTTTGGGGGCCCGGGGGGAGTGACGGGTAGAGCGGGGCAGCTTAGTCAAGTTTTCAGCTCAACAACATGAATCAAATCAAAAGGTTTTATCTTTAATTATTAGCATTCTCGGCATCAGGGGACTGCTCATGATGGCGCATTAACAGTCAGGCTGGAATAGATTGTCCCCAAGTATTGAGCTCTGGGAACAAAGGCAGTTAGCAGTGATTGCCTGTTAAATGGAGTTGCCATTTAAAGCAGCCAAATACTTATGAAGCACCCGGACAGGACAATCCATAGCGGGCATTGATTGGCTTGCCTGGGCAGGCCTCGCATAAGGCTCCTCTCTCTTTAATGTCAGGACCCAGTCAATACTCCCCCCATACTAAGTAGAATAAAGTGGGATTTCAGAAACTATTAAGCCCACCCTCCTCAGTAATGTAGTTGGACTCTCATGAAATCCCCTTAAAAAGGAGAAGAAATTGCCTTGGGTTATGGGTCAGCACACACACACTTGTTCGGCATGCGGCGTCTGTGGGACCGGTTGGGGGGGGTATACGACGGGATAGATATTTGGTGAGAGTGAGGGACTAAAGAGAAAGAGAGAGTTCAGGAGAAAGGCTAGCAGAGAAGGAGTTAAGAAGGACAAAGAAACTAAGTTGAGACATTGTAGTAAAAAGTTGCAGTATTTTCTCTATCCCCTTGTGCCAAACTCCGTCCGCTCTAAAGGTCATCATGTAAAGGTTACTGCTATAAATCCACCGCCACTTCTTATAGATGGGCTGGATAACTTCTACAACAAAGCTTCGCTCATCTACTTCTCCTGTTCTTAATAAGCCACCAGACTTTAGGAGTTTGCTTCTGATTTTTCCGCTGTTGCTTGGACTTTTTGTGCCTTGCTCCATCTTTAACCTGGCAATTTACCTTTTTCTTTGAGCTAGCTCTTTATAAAACAATGAGAGCTGTTCCATTAAGCGCCGAGGGTTGAGAGGACACTCTCAATGTTACTCCAGGGACCTGTACTGTCAGGCAATCTGTGCCGCTCCGTGCAGCCTGAGTCAGGTTCAGCTCCTGCGGTATCTAATAAGCATTCTCGCTGAGAGCCTGTGAGAAAAGTCACTCTGGACTTGCAGACTTCTCTGTTTGCCTTGATTTCTTGACCTTAACCGTTATTTAGGCTATCCTTGTGTGATCTGACTGATTAACCTGCAGTTTTTCTTGTTTAAGCTGGCTTGATGAGATAGATAGAAAGGCTGGAGTTAATGCACTGTGTTCGCTAAGATGCGAGTCCATACACGTGCACGCAAAATGAATTTATTAGCCACTCTACCATGGCCGTGACTGTTGCCACAAACACTCAGATGCAAACACACAAACACAAAGACACACACACACACCCACAGCCACACATTTAACAGCGTTGCATTTTTTGACACAACATTAACGCCTTGCATCAGTGGCCTATGAAATTTACCAATTACCTCAAAAGTTTGCCACGACTTTGATCGTTTTCTCCTTGTGTGTGAAGCAAATGTGTTTATGCGCTACATGACTAGAATAGCTGAGTTTTTTTAAGGGTGGTTTCTTTTAGGTTTCACACTGGACATACAGGTAATCCTCAATAGCTGAAAAGTTGATACATTTCACTAAATTTATTCAAAACATGAAACCCATATATATAGCTTAATTACACTTAGAATGAAAGATTCTAAGCATGTAGCCTAATTTTGATATCAATGAATTACAAATGAGGAAAACATAAAGACAGCTTTGACACGTTTCACTAGGATAGTTGGACACAAAAGGTCATTGGCAAAGAAGAGGATTGATCATAAATTTCTGTATCCTAGTTCACGCAAAGACGACTGCTAAAAGTACCACACCCTGGTTGTAGCACCATGGTATCACTTTGTCATTATAGTTACTAAAGGATAGAGTAGAAGTTTACCTATTAACACAAGGTGAACGTCCTAATCCACAGGCTTTAGACTTAATGCAAAACTGGGTTGAGACTCAGGCATTCATTTCTGAAGGAAATGTAAAATTAGCTTTAATCTTGAAATAAAACTTTGGAAAACTGAGCAACAACTTAGTCCTTTTCTCTTTATCACTAGTAAGATACTTATGATGTTGTGTCCGGTTGAGGAGTGGCTTAACAAAAGGAATGTGATAATTGTACCCAGAGCTGTTGAGTAGGAGTGTTCTGTCGGCAGAAGAACAATTCATTTAGGTTGCTATAGTATCCAATAGTTTGGCCCATTCAAAATACAGGCAGATCTGTGACAGAACCGGTAATTATTTCACAAAATCTTCCATTCAGTTTATCTATAACTCGCCAGTTCACAACACGTCATCTCAAGGCTTTACAGAAACAGTTCAATCAGATTGGTTAAAAGTCTCTGTCAAGGAAAACCAACTGGTCGGACCTGGTCATTGATTTGCAGGACTTTCTCCTCCTAAATGAGCTTGTGGCAACAATTGTCCCTTACATAAATACACAACCTTTGAAAAAGCTTACTGATTGAGAGGTTGTACTCCATCATATATAGTTCTGTTAACTGCTATGTTTTTTGTGTAGAGCCTGAGTCTTTGGTTAACATGATCAAAGACAAATAGAGCAACCTATTGCCATGCTCTGCTAGTGTCTATAGCCATTCTAGTGCGACTGGGTAATTTCCTTTGAAATACCGAAGCTCTGTGCATCACTGTTACTCTATGAAATGTTGCAAATGGAGTTGTCAGAAATCTCCAGTCCAACAGATCTGGTTCTACCCATGGCAGTAATTAATGCACACTTTCCCTGAATTCTAGAATGCGTTTGTCTCCTAACAAAGTGCTACTTATCCGTGTTTGCTTGCATAATTTTCTACCAGACTTTTCCTCCTTCTTAATTTTTCTGTTTACCTGTTAAAATTCACTTCAGACTATCTAAGACAATGCATACTCCATCTTTTTTGAAGAATAACAGGTAGGGTCTCTCTAAAAAGATAACAGATTTATTTCACTCAAGCAATTAAACATTTTGTTTCTCTTACTTGTTTATATCAAGTGATGTTGAAAATGTGATATTTATTCCCTTACCTAGATTGCTTTTTTGTTTATTTTCATATAAATGTACATGAATGGCTGAAGACATGGAGTTATAAGTGAAATGATGCAAGCCTTGCCTAAAACAATAACAGATAACAGGCTACCCTGGAGAGGTTTTTCTGTGGCTATTTCCCCTATTAATATTACCAGAGTTGGGTTGACTAACCAAAAATTTGACTCAAGGACAAATGGCACAACTTATACATTTTATACTAAGTAAATGTACAAAAAATAGGCATCCAAAAAAACCTTACCCTAGTAAGAGTAAAAGAGTAGGAGTACTGAGCAACCTTTGGCTAATAACATCTGAACATCAGAAATAATGCAATCAGACAGATATGTAAGTTCAAATGTCAGTATTCAAAAATATGAAATAAAAAAAATGTAACATGATTACAAAATAACAAATCCAGGCTAAAAAAAACCCAAAACTTTTCCAAATAACCTTTTTCAAAATGAATGGAAAACTTCCAGCTCTACTATTTACTGTATTTTTTCCTGATCTCTAAAAAGCTTAAATTACTCATGATGGGTAGAGCAACCTGCAATTTTACTCAAGTAATAAACGCTCTCGCATTACTTAATTAAAAGGAAAGTAAATGGAACAGAGTAACTGTGACTAGTTACTATCCACCTCTGAATATTCAAATCTTACTGCGGATACCTCTGCTGTGATTAGATCTGGAGAGACCAAAGGTTTCTAAAAGAGGTGTCAGTCAAAAGAAGAGAAGCTGACAGCCATTTTGACTCATTAGCGTAAGAAAATTATATTTTAAAAAAATAATTGTGAAACTCTGATGTTAGAATGATGCATTTCCCTATTCTGGAACCCACCCTTACCTTTCTGTGACTGTCTCCTAGTCAGCAGTCAAGTCAGTAGTTCTCCCCATTCTTGTGTCGGTTCCAATATTTCAGTTGTGTTTTTTATTGATCTCTTAATATGTCAATTTCTGAGAAGCTAAATATGAAACAGGTGAATCTGTGTGTATTGGATCTCTGGAAGCTTTAGTTTGATAATGAAGCTTTTTGAAGATAGTCTAATTAGATGGGATGCACCGGGGAGGAACACACGCCCACACACATGCACAACCACATGTCCACAGCACAGCCCCTCCACACTTTCAGGACCATAACACTAGGCTCTACGGTTACCCCACAACACATGAAGGCTCAATGACAGCTTGGCCCTGCTGCAGTGCACTGCAAGGATGGAGGGGGAGTGCACCGCACGAAGGAAGTCGTCATTGAGGCAGGCACCTCTGGTCTGCTACGGACAGATAGCACCACAGAGTCTACGGAGGCAAGCCAGGCCAAGCCCCACAGAATGCAGCAGCTAGCTTCTACCACCACAGGCTAAGAAACAAAAACACCAGAGTCAGATACGGTACCTGCTTTGTCAACCATGCTCCCATGGTCTGCAGTGGGAGAAAACGTGCAGAAGGTAAATGTTGGGGAGAGTATGTTTTCTTTTTGACTTAAAATAAATGCAAGCAACATCATGCAGAGCTGAAATACATAACAGGCAGGCTGCGATAAGGATGTCTGGGGCTGGTGAAGTGTGCTTTGCGCTCAAGCTGAGGCCTGACAACTCTTTCATCTCAGACTGATGCTGCAGTCAAAGCTGCCCTACTTTCTGATGGGGGAAATGGGGAGATCATAAACCGTTATTCCCCCGTGCATATGTATGTGTTGGCGTGCGTGTGTGTAGGTGTGTGTTTTGGTGTTTGTTTGGGCTGCAATCACAGTGCCTCTGGTGACAGGAAAAGGAGACTTTGTGTCTCACAGCACTATGAAGGAATCAAAGGGATCTGGCAGTCATCCATCCAAAGTGACATTGATGTCAATATGAGACAGTGATTGACTGACAAAAAACACACACTCACACACACACACTCTGTGATGACTGTGCACACACACACCCACAATCTTCGAGAGTTATTTTTTGATCACAGTATGTTGCAGAGTTTTGCCTTTCATAACACAACTTTGGTGTTTCAAAGGCCATAGAAGAACTAAAACTCCTGGGTGTGCAGTTGAGAGGCAGACTATAAACAACTAAACCCTGCTCTTTTGTAATCCTCCCACCGTCACTCCTCAGAACTTTAGTCCTCTTTTTCCCGCTTCGTTCACCCACCCTTTCTACATCAGCCCTCTCCTTCAATTCCCTGTGGCCTTGCTTGCACCTCAACTCCTTATTTCCAGATTCCACTAACAAAGTGAAAAAAGGAAGCTGCCACTTCAGTCTGACTGGCTGTTGATGTTTTTTTGTGTGCACCCACGGTGTCGACACACACCGAAAAACACACACTCAGGAGGGCGCACAGAAAACACCTACCGATGGTGCAGTGCTCCCCGTTCCAGCCCTGGTGGCATTGGCACTTGCCATCCTTGCAGGTCCCGTGTTTGATGCAGAGCGGGTTGCAGACGCGCTGGTCGCAGCCGGCCCCGGTCCAGCCTTCCTCGCAGCGGCAGGCTCCTCCCATGCATACGCCGTGGGTTCCACAGTCCACTGAACAAACCTCTGAAAGCAGTGAGACACATTTGGGTCACACACACAACCTTTTGAGATTTGTGTTTTTGCATTCTTTTAACGTTTTTATTTGAGGAATGCTTTGGATAAAACATAATTCTTTTACCATAAATATATCTCAGAGGGTCTCCAAATAAGAAAAGTGCTCAATCAGTGAAGAATAATTTTTCCATTGTGCACCTTCAGTCAAAGTTAGCAACCATATCTTTAAAGAAAAGACTTTTTTTTCCCAAGCCTGCATTTCTTGCTCTTGTCTGCAAGGCTCCAGAGTTGCAGGCAGCGACGGTGCATGTGGTGAGATGTGACAATCCCGTCTGTGTGAGCGGGACCCCCGGTGAGCAGACGTTTTGATACACGTCTGTGGAGGAGTCCCACCGTGTCAGACACTGTTGTCTGTATTAAAGTTAAGCAGTTCCTCTCTCACGACAAATGCTGGAGCTCTATTTGTAAGGAACAAGTAGCTTCCTAACCCTGTCACAAAGGAAGCAGCTGTATCTGAATCCATGGAAGCTTCTAGGTCTTGTTTTTATAAGCAGAAAATGTAGCTGCTTTAAAAAGAAATGTACGGCTGCTTTAGATTTTGGTTTCGTGTATGTGTAAGAAAAGGGGAGGATGGGATGGTGGAGGATATGAAATAGAAAGGAAGAACAGAAACCAGAGCATAATAGTAAAGAAAAGGTTTTAGAATATTTGGTGTTTTTAAACATAAAGTCAGAAAAGTCTACTCTGTATGGAGTGAATTTTGTTCCAATATTTTCACAAGCAAAGAACAGGTTTGTATAAACAATGTGGATGTGGTTTGTAAAATATAATTACAAAAACAATGAAATTCATTAAAGTCAATCTAAAAGCACATTTTGAGAAAATAAAATACTAACAAAATATATTTATGCCTTTTTAAAGAAAATCAAATAATTTGAAAAAATTAAATCTGAAAAAACAGCCAGTTTTTAAAACCTTTTTTTTTCGGTTTAAAGGGATTTTTAAAGATGTATTTCTGGATTGCATCTTTCTCATATTTCCATCTTCAGAATGTGTTCTTTTCATGCAGCAAAATTCACAATTTACTCTGATAACCTTAAAGAAAATGTAATGCTTCATTACTCTGTAGATCTGGCTTTTAGTGCAATTAAAACAACAATCTTGTCATGTATTTCTAACTTAAAACAATTTGACATTCTAAGACACAAACACATTTAGATATAAATGGTTTTGCAGTTGATAGAAGCTGAACTTATGTCCCAGACTTAAGTCCTTTAAGTTTGACCTGGTGATGCTGCCAGCACCATGTTTTACAATGAGAATCTGTGTTGTAATGTTTGAGATTAAATATCACACAGTTGTTAAGTAAATACAGTGGTTGCTAACTTTTTAGGTGTGTAGAATGAATACAACTGTATGTAATGCTTTTTTTTGCTTCACAATTTGTACGCTAATCTGTGTTATCAAACAAAATTTCAATTAAAAAACAAAAATAATTTATGTTTTTTTACAGGAAATATATTGACAAAGTTAATGCAGTTAATGAGATACAGAAAAACTCCTTAATATCCCAGTTTTAGCACTTTAGTGGGAGTGATTTAAAAGTTTTGCACAAGTTCTTCGCCATCCCTACTTTAGGCTTGGAACAGCACCACGGTGATAAGACAAAGATCTCCGTTCCATACTGTTACTGTCAGGGAAGAACTTCCCACATTGCGTTCCAACATGCTCCAACTTGGCTTGATGATTGTAACAGTTGCTGGTTCCTATTTCACAGCATGTTTTAATTTTAGTGGATCGCATCCAAGCCCAATTTGAAAACCAGAACAGCATGGTATAAAATGACTAACTAATAGTCAAGTACCCTGGGACCATCAGAAAACGTTGGGACGACAGCGACTGAGTAGGCGGTTTCTTAAAAACTCTGACCCCCAGTCTTATCTAAGTGTTCGTCTTTTTCAGCCGCTCGGCGCCGCGAGGTCCGACTCACCCATAGAGCAGTCAGGTCCCATCCAGTTGGGGTCGCAGCTGCACAAGCCAGTGTCTGGGATGAAGGCGCCATGGCCGTGGCACTGATCAGGGCACTGGGCCCTGGGCAGTTCACAGTGGAGACCTCCCCAGCCGGGCTTACAGTGGCACTCTCCGTTCACGCAGATGCCGTTATTGGAACACGTCGGGTCCAGGCAATCCACTGCATTAAAAGCCAAAACGATACAGCAGTGTTGAAAAAAAAAAGGAACAAACAGATGAAGAGAAACTGAGACAAGCTGCGAAATCGCACACCAGGGTAGATTATAAAATGAGTTATCAAAGAAAAGGCTTGAACAAGGCGCGAATTTAATTGGTTAGACACAGAAAGGGATTATGAAATGAAGGAAAACATCAGCAGACGTTTTAATAAAGCAATTAAAGCAGACGGTAAAGGATAGCAGAGAGTATAAAGGGAGCATGGGAGTGAAAATCTTCCTATGTGAAAAAGCTGCATTTCAGTGTGTCTGTGTGTGTGTACCAGTACATAAGGGAAAATGTGACACTGTCAGTCTGCCAGGTTGACGGGCAGCTGTGAGTTTGAGCAGTGAGTGAAAACCAATTTGACAAATTACCTCCTCTCGGCACAGTATCCACCCACCCTTCTCTGGGCCGGCTGTCATTGCTCTGTCCCGGTCACACTTTTTCTCTTCCTCTCCCCTCCCTGACTTGTCGTCTATGACACCCCCAGTCTCTTTCTCTCTCACCTCGGGTCTAGCTGACCGTGCTATAGCCTCTCTTTTTTTGTTTGGCACACAAATTAATAAAAGCACAAGCTCGCAGCCGACCTCCCCCGGCCTCTCCGTTTCTGTTTGCCCGGCAGAAACGGCGGATCACAGTTATCGATTTTCATGTCGCTGGCACTTCAGGTAAATTGTTTGAGGGACTCTGCCGTGATGAATATCAGATATGAGAGCAGGGGAGGGGTGGGTGAGTGTGGATGGATGAAGAGGACGCGGCGAAAACGCTGACCTTGTTCTAGGGTCCTCTCAGGTTTTTTGGACTTCTTTTATCATTTGACTTCTTTCTTCCCTTTGTTTCCTCCCTTATCTTCAACCTCAAACACAAAGTTTTCTCTTTTCTCTCCCACTTGATAGATGCTCACCTTTCACCACCCCGACTCGCCTTTCCTGTCCCTCTCCTTTGCTTCCTTACTTTCTGACGAGCAGGATCCTTCTTAGCGAGGATCAATGGAAGCGAATTCAGCTCTTAATAAAGTCACTGATGTGTTCAGCGGCAGTGTCATACTTCATCTTTACATATAGAGAGAATGAACACTCGCTCAGCACAAGATTATGCCATAATTTGCAGACTATCTTTAGTTGGAAGGGGACGTGAGCATGAATGCATATACCTCATACATGCATAAAAATAAAAGTTAGTAGCCAGACCTTTCTGGTGTATCACTCATGCTTACTTCATTTACAGTTTGTATTCTCCATAAAACAACACCTCATGATGGGTGATTCTTTAGCTATGTTATTGTAAATTACTTAACTATTTAAATGCACCTTAATTGCATCTTAACCTGTGTCAAAATCTATTAAAATCTTATCTAGGGTTTTTTTTTAACTAAAGCTAACTGATTGGTGTATTTTTTGTGATGTCATTAACACAAGCCCATCCCAAGAAGTGTTTTTTAGGGCCCTATTTAATCCCTACCTAATTACTGAGCTGCACTGTATAATTTCCTGTCAGTGTACTTTTTTTCCATCCAAAAACAGATGGATTGTCTCTTTAGAACGTCCAAGTTCTTTTCAGAAGGATCACAGATTATGCAAACTAAATGCCCGCTCTCACCCTCTGCACAGTTTGGCCCCTTGTAGCCGATGGAGCACACACAGTTTCCATCGGTGCAGGTGCCATGGCCGCTGCAAAGAGGGTCGATGCATTGCGTGACGGGGATGTCGCACTCGGGTCCCTTCCAGCCACTGTAACACACACAGGAACCCTTGTCGTATTGGCCATTGCCGCTGCACAGCACCGGGCAAGCAGCTGGAGGAGAGGAAGAGAAAATGAAGGAGGAGGAGGGAAGATTAAACCATGCACATTAAGAAAGAAAGAGACAATTAGCAAGATTTTTAAGTTGATTTGCAGGACAGATTCACACCCAGGCATGCGGGAGACTGAATAGAGTGGTTAAAAGAGGCGGAGAGCGCCAATGACATAAAGAGTAATTACAAGCAGAGGTAACTAAACTATTCATCAAAGCTGTCTATCCCAGGTGAGCGCAGAGCCGGGGAGTCGTTAGCTCAGGGAGCTGCCATTCATCATCAGTCATCTTGTCTTAGCTTCACCTAAGGCCATGCGCCATGTTGCTGCTCTTAATCCTCTTTCACTACTCGCACAGACACAGAGATGTGTCTTCACATCTAATTAGGCCGCGGAAATGACAAGATCTCCTCTGACGGGATTTGTACACAACTAATACCTTTGGAACAGTCCATGCCGTGGAATCCGGGGAAGCAGTGGCACACGCCCGAGTTGCACTCTCCGTTGCCATGGCAATTGCGCGGGCACTCTTGCACTGAATCTGTGAGGAAGATGAAGTGAGACAGAGAGAGAAAAAGAGGGGAGGGTTCAGAGAGTTTGATGCCAAGCATCAAAGCATTTCATTAAATCATTGGCATCATTCATTCTTTAGCGCTCTACAAATTGATGGCGCTCTGAGTCTCTTGGTTTGCACAGACATCAAACGCAAACACACTCCTTCCAATGCTCCACACATCGCTTTTCTTTCTGTTTTTCATTGTAGTGTATGGTGAGAATGCACTTTCAAACATCTCTTTAAAGACAGTCACCATGACCCCTTTACTTCAACTCTGCAAGCTCTATCAGAAAATGCAGCAGAGTTTACCAGAAAACTGTCTTCACATCCGTGTTTCTTTGTCTGCTTTCTGCGTAGGTGATGGTGAGAAGAATGACACAGATGGGCTGAGGTCAGACGCTCTGAATGCTCAACAAATCCAGAATGTTAACGCTTCTCAATAATATTCTGTCAGAAAGTATCTGGAAGTTATTCAGAGGAGGTAAAATTATTCCTCATTATTTCACCGCTGAACACTGTCCACCAACATACTGTAGCATTTGCTTAATTTCAGTCTTATTATATGAATTTGTATGGGCTCTATTTCCTCACTTGGAAATGAACGCGTTGGGGCGTCAGTTTGGTGTGCTTCCCAGGGGAAGTTCTTGAGGTGAAACTGCTTCCTACATGCATTTTTATTTTTTTTTTTCTAACTTGCAGCAAGAAACAGAAGTGGCTTGTTTTTTCATCATCCCAGCTCTGCCTTTTCTTTCTGTATTCATGCTTGACTCCTGCCTAGATTTGGGGTCATGGATACTTCATCCAGGTATATAGCTGCTTGGCACAGAAGGACGGATTGAGCTGGACTCAGAAGCTTTGGTGCATTACACGACTTCAGCTGCTCTCAACGCATTTTAGTGCCTCTTAACCTACTTACAAGAAGAGAGCCGTTTGGTGGGAAGTCGCAGAGTCGATGCTAATCACAAAGATGGTGTTTTGGACTTTTATCCATCTCTTCCTCCTCTCCATGTGCTTCATCCACCCCCCCCCCTCCCCCCCAACACAAATGAGTACTCAGCCTTTCCACACTTCCCCTCTTCTATGTACCGAGCCTTTCCCCCCTAAATCTGAGCCCCTTGTCTTCCGCTTACCCTCATGCCACTCGCTCCTT
>JAUZNJ010109914.1:0-20209 GCA_034780135.1 Jordanella pulchra | reverse complement strand
TTAACTTGGAAAAGCCATCCCTTAACAGAGGAGGTGGCCTCAGACATAATTTATCCCCCACATACAAAGCACTTTTATGAACCTTACCCAAAAGATTCACCGGACACCTACCTCCACCTGACTCAACAGAGCCATGTAACCGAAACCATTCTGAGCATGTATGCAGTGATGGTGGAGAGGAAAAACCCCTTTTAATAGGAAGCAACCTCCAGCAGAACCAGGCTCAAGGTGAGCTGCCTTCTGTCAAGCCCGACAGGGGTTTCAAGGAGACAAAAGCAAATAAACGAAAGCAACATAGAAGCAGTGATTCATAAACGCTTTCTTATGTCAGGGGAGATAACACTAAAATATCTGCATAGGGGCCTCTGTCTAGGAAAGAAAGAGTCAAGCTGATAGGCTCTGAGCCAGTTTTCATGTCAAAAGGATGCAAGAGAGCACATACAGTTACAGTAAAGCTATATCTAGGAGAGAAACAGGACTAAACAAATAATGAGTAATGACATTACAAAAAAAATGAAACCTGGCCACTCAAAAGTAGCAATAGGTAAGTTTCCTAGTTGAATGTGAATTAATTCAGAGAAAACCCATATGCTAGTTTGCACAGTAATGAGGGACAGTTCAAGAGAAATAGCATAGAGCTTTTAAACAAACCTGCACCCTGGCTTATTATCCAGAACATTCTGGGATAAATTAAACACAAATAATGAAAAGCCCTAAAACATGATGGGTGACATATGTGGGTATGTGTGAACGAAACCAGGTAATTCTGGTTCATTTTTTTGAATGACTCAAAATGATATAAAAATGTTTCAAATTATTTTTACAAAACTTACAAAAATTAAATCAACACGATAAAAAAAAAAGACTTCAGTGAGGGCAATGGGAAAGAAAGTGTTTATTTATATCCCATTTTTTTCAGTCTGATAAATTGTAGGAAATGGCTCCAATATTTTCTCAGGTTGTTTCTAATCGATCTTCATGTTTTAATATCTTGTTCCTTTTGGTTCCTAGCTTCTGTCAGCGCCCACTTCGTCCCAACAGTGTGCAATGGGAGAGAAATAGTTGACTCGACCACTTCCTCTCTGTGACAACATCCAGCTCGCTCGCTAAACCTGCCCCAGCGACTGTTAGCCAAGTGACGAACATTTTTCATCCCAGCTTTGTTTTTATCCCCCCTTTTAAAAACACAAACACTCTTTTACATACACACACACACACACACACAGACACACACACAGACTGAATACAAGTAAACGCCTTCCTTGTGGACTAGGACTGTATTGTTTTACAAATGTAGAAAGTGTGTAACTATAATTAAATTATTTTCTAGGGATGTATATACATTGAATCAACATTGTTGTACGTAGAGAAACAAAATAACAAAAATGTTTTTAGGAGGAATTTTTTGGAAACTTTGTTTTTGATAGCTTTGTTTCAATGTAAATAGACATAAGCTTAAACATGGTAGGGGGACTGAGTCCTTCCATCTGGATGCACATTTGTGGCTCTGCTTGCCTCACTGCAATACCCACAAACTTTTGATTCTCATGCTTTTTGTAGTACCTCATTGTAATAACTAACTGTATGCATTTCTAATGTGATTCTGTACATTTGTATATTATACTACTGATGGTTCAAAGAGCACAATGTTACAGGTCTTTTGACATCAGAATGAATGTGGAAAACTGGACAACCTAGAACAGCCAGATAAGAAATTGAAAATGGAAACAAATGCATAAAGAGAGAAAAAGATCCATCATATTTAGTGATATCTTTCTGTTAGAGAATATATCATATTACAACTTAATAGATGGTCATTGTGTCTTGGATCTTTGTCAAAACAGTCTTTGACTGTTTTGGCAGAAAAACATGTTTTACTTTTGATACAAATGATATTATTTTCTAATTATTGGATCCCTTTATCTAAATGGCCATCATTACAGAAATGTGTTCAGCAAAGCATCACTTTTTCCACTGCCACTCTTAAGCTGATGTTTCAAAGACTGCTGAGATGTATTACTAATAAGGAATAGCTGTGCTGAAAAGACCGTACAGCTAACACTTTATCAAAGCCCCTAAAGAACAAAAGATAATCAGTTCTGTTACCCAGTTTTCAAAACCAGTTTTTTGCAAAAGGATTCAGACCATTTTATCTTTTTCTACATTTTGTTATTCTACAACCTCAGACCTGAGTGTATTTCATTGGAATATCATAGGATAAAGCAACAAAAAGTTGTGTAATTGTGAAGTTAAAGAAAAATTATATCATGTTTTAACATTCTGCACAGCTAAAAACATTTTAGAAGAGTCAGCTCTGTTTAATTCAGCTTCAAGTTCTTTGGAGTTCCTTTCTACCACCTTTGGTCATCTGTAAACTAAAATTACTTCCCATCATTCAGAATAAATAAGTACCATTTGTAAACTGCAATAGTCACGTTTTGATTTAACATTTGGAGTTTAACTGATATGCGTTAATCTAGACCATTCCCATGTATCTCTGGTTGTATTTTTAGTGTCATTAACTGCTTGAATGTAAAGTTCAAACTCAGTTTTTGCTACTTTGTTTCAACAATGACTCTATCCTTGCCACTCTTCTATAAAGGTTGGATTAGAGAAGTGCAGGATTTACAAATATCTCTTCTGTAGGTTTTCTAAAACCAAAAATCTGTTTCTTTCTACTTCCCAGTTATATACTTATGAAGCTCTGCTGTATAAAATCTGAATAAAATACATGGATGTTCCAATTTCCCTAGAATACTTTTGCAAAGCACTGTATGAACCTCATGTTCCTGAACTGTGGAAAAATATCACTAAAGGAAAAAGGAATGTTTTGCTGAACACGCTTTGATTTTTCCACCTATAGGGGAGTAGTAGCTTATGATTCATGCCCAATAGATACCGTCTGGTTTGATATTTTCAATATGGCTATGTGCCTTAATGTGTGTTTGATAGATAAATGTTGTTAGAGATAAGATTTACACTACCAGCTCAAAGTCTTTGTTTGGTTGATGTAAAGAAGTGGCCTCAGTATGAAGACTTAACTTCTCAGACAGCAGGTTTGTTTTATGTGAAGTAACGGACCAGGAATTCTAACAAATCACAAGCTTAAACCGGATTCCTTGAGTCTGAAAAACAAAGAATATTTTGAAAAAATACATTTATGTCTGTGTTTTGTCTGTCGCTAACACCTTAGCAGCTGCAGGTAAAAGAGGGAGGAGATGGGGAAACAGGCTACATCATTAGGAGGAATTCAGAGAGTATTTGACTTGTTGAAGTGTGCAGTTTACAAGCTTGTGTTAAAATGTGTTTATGTTGGGAAGCACAGTGGAGCAGCTGGCTTTGGCAGTCCCACAGAGGCTCAGGAGACGAACGAGAGCACATTTTGTCAGCTGCTGGCTGATCCATGCCAGCAATAGATGTTAGAGTAGAACCGATATGCACAACCCAAAAAAGGGGATTTTGTCATTCATACAGATGTAAAAAGTGTCAAGAAAGACTACAAGATCTTTGTTGGATGTTATCCATTAAATTGCTGAATAAATTCAGTAAAGAAAATAAATGTTTTTAGCTTCTTTGGGGGAAATTTAAACACCTAAAAATAGCAGAGTCATTTATTACAATTTTGTTTCAATCATTTAGTTTTCCTGCAATATTTGTTGAATTTAGGGAAATTTTTCACTAAACTGATCTCAATGTTTACATATAATATGCCGTCTAAAATAACGTATGACTGTTACATTTGATGTAAAACATGATGAGAATAACGTTTTTTCAAAGCTGTCTTTTTTTTTGTCAAAAAGTAAATACAAAGTAGATATTTGCAGAACTTTTAGAGATTCCACCTTTTTGACTGGTCAGCATGTTTGTACAGCCTCCTGTGATTACCGAGCTAAATGATAGAAGAGATTTCAAAGGATGTGTCAAGAGGAAGCGACCTACATTGGGGTGTGTTTATTAGGTGCAGAGAGCAGCAAGAGACAGTGATGTGGCAAAGATGCTGCTGCTGCTGCTGCTGCTGCTGCTGCTGGATTATGTAAAACACTCACACAGCCCAGAAGTCGGCAGCGCCTCTGTGGAAGCTCAAAGCATCCCAGAGATTCGCAGCATTTGTTAGAAGAAGGTTTAGCCATTCACTCTGTGGTCCTGCTCCCTCAAGATACACACCACATGACAGGTTGTTATGGACAACCACAACTAACGTATCCAGGACTGGAATGTCTTAGTTGTCAGCATGAAGAGAAGAACTGGGAGAAGGGGTGAGGAGTGCTTGAGTAAAGAGAAACAGAAAGAGAGAGAGAAAAAAAATCGGTTGACGGTTCTGATCCAAGTTGGCAGAGACCAATGGGATCAGGCTCTGTAGGGCCCTGTACTCACGGCTTTTTAATGGGCACACAAACAGAACACTTAACCCTGATTCTCCAGTCATTTAGTCCAGAGACCAGCCCAAGACAACAGTCTCACACTCTTCTCTGACCCTCTCTCTCACAGTCCGCCTCACCCTTCAACCTTTCCCTTACTACCTTTTGTGCACCTCATCTCCACTCCGTGTGTGAAACTTGTGACTGATTCGGTCTCAGCCAAGACCACCAAAGCCAGAGCAACAGACTGGTGGCTCATACTTGAACTGAAGCTCTTCTAAAGCACATGACATGGAAGCTGCTTCGACAAGGTTAGAAAAGAAATGGAGGGAGGTCGAACAAAGGATTTGGAAAATGAATGGTGGGGGAATGAAATTGAAAACTCAGATGTAAAGAAATACATTGCTTTATTACTCATTACTTCACAAAAATGATCATCTCATCTCCTCCATAAATTAATTGGGAAACGTCTTTAATTGGTTTTCCCCATGAATATTCTTTTCAAACAGCAATCTATTAAGGACACCGTTCCTCTTTTCAGGCTTTGCCAACTGTCATGTGCTTTAACAAAGGTCTACCCCCCGACCCCCCCCCCCCCCTCTATATAACAGAATGTGTCCCTGGCCTCTGGGCTTTGAAACAAGAAGGGAACTCAAGAGACAAATAGAAGCGGATACCAATCTGAACTCTGGAACTGGTCGGTCACAAAGCAATAGCTCCCTCGTTGATGAAATGTGCAATAAAGAGGCTGTGATGACATCATAATAAAAACCATGAAGTAAACATCTGCTGTTGTTTCCTCATCCCTCTCTTTGCCATTTATGGGAAAGTGGATCTATGTGTATGTTGTCAATATCTAAATTCTGGGAGAAAAAAAAAAAGAGTAGGTAGGTTTGTCTCACCAGTTACCTACAAACACAAAGACACACATAGGATCTATTCACAGCATTTGTTGGCTCTAACACTGCCTGATCTGTTCCCTCAAATAAAAACACTCCAATTAAAGATCTACTGGAGAGCTCCCTGCTTTAGGACAGTCCGTGCCAGTGATGAATACAAGCCTGGTGAAGAAAGAAAAGATGAAAGAAGGAAATAGGAGGAAGAATACAAGATAAAGATTAGGAACATTTTTATTTTCCTCTTTGCAAAATCTGACCTTCTACCATAAAACGTTTTTTAAGAAAGCAAATAATGGATGTTTGATTCAATTGTTTAATTTGATGTTGGTTTAATCAAAGGCTTTTCTACACTAATCCTTTAGGGTTGCATCATCATTTTAAAGTTCACATGAACCGGGCAGGGTGAGGAGTAAGGCCTTTTACCTTTGGAGTCATCGCCCTCTAGTGGTTGACTTTGGTCACAGACTCAGTCTGGATTGCTGCATTATAAAAGATGCATTATATACAGTGCCTTACTTACCTATACCTCTGGAAATCAGTGTATTTTATTGAAAACATATGTGATAGACCATGTATCGATTCTATACATCAAGAATGGCTGAAACTCAGTCAAACTGGACTGAGAGCATCTGTGAAAACCAGATTCCCGGCCTTTCTAAAGATTTTTTAATTAGATCTAAGCTTCTAATCCATAAATGTTCTTTGATTAACTGTAGGTCTTGTGGTAACTGTTGGTCGTTAAACATCCAACCATGTGAGAACGGTTTAGAAATGGCCCCTTCCACTTCCAACATAAATATGCATCAGAGTATAAGGACAGCATTGGGGAAGTTTGGTTTTGTTAATAATGACTGACCTCAACCTGATTGAACACCTTAGAGTGGAGACCTAGTGCCAGGCCTTCTGCTTCTGCAAAGTGTGTTATGGTAAGGATGGACCAATGTCATATTTAAGCCTATTGGTTAAGAAGGATTGTCACTTTTTATGAGTTACTGCGAGTGAGAATACTTGTTGTAATATAGTAATATAATATAATGAACCTTCTTAAGTCTTTGCAGGCCCTAGAGCAAAATCCTAGCTATAAAATGCAAGAATGGCAACATTATGTTGCAGGAATGTCTCAAAGCAGGAGGCCTGGGAACTTTTCAAAAACTGATGTCGACATGAGAAAGAAAAAAACATTAAGAAGGAAGATTCAAACAGCTTCTTAAGTCATCCAGCTAAAAGTTAATATGTCAACATGAATAAGTCTTTCAAATGGACAATGACTCCAATCATACAAATTAGTTATAAACTGGCTTAAAAACAATAAAGTCAGTATATTAGTGTGTTCATGACAACGCTGCAGTCTTACACAGAACTTGTGGGCAGATTAAAATGTATGCGAGCTAATCAGTTCCTCAAACCTGTTTGAGCTGCAGAAAATTTAAAGGAAAAATTTGACAGGATCCCATTAATGTGAGAAGTTGGTGAGATGATAACTTAAACATTTCATTGTTTAAAAGGAAATGATACCAAAATGAAATAAGGGAAATGTTTAGTTTTTGATTTTAAAATGTTCTGATTCTCATTCAGTAAATGGTTTTTGGGATCTAACCTAAAACAGCTTTAGTGTTACTTACTATCAAAAAGAAAATAAACTTTTATGCAGCGTGGTAAATATCTGATTGTGACTTTATCTAAGGTCCTGCCCACAGTTTCTTCTCCGTATGTGCTTCTTACTTCCTGTATCAAAACAGTTTTTAAACAAAGTAAGCATGTATTACTCTGTGAAGCAGAAACCAAGCATCAAATCATTAAACATTTCTTTCTACACGAGTTCCATAATGAAAAATTATTTTCACTCTAAAGTAAAGCCTTCCACGTTCTAAATACACTATTGATTGTTTAATTTAGTATAAACTGCTCACCAAGGGAACTTTAACGCTGACTGAGTAAAAACATAAATACTGTCATCTAAATCCATCTCAGGAAGATTTCTTAAAGCAACTTTGAAACATGACAGTTTAACCACACAGAGTCAATTTTACATAAATATGTCATTTATTTGAAGCACAATATTAACAGTTTAATATAGCAAGTTCATTTTTAGCCCAACTTAGCTCCTTACTACAATGACTTCAGTGAAGCAAAAGAATCAAACACACAAACAAACAAATGAGAAAACAATTACAATAGGCCAGACAAACCAGTCTGAGTGCATCTACAGGATATGGAAACACACCACAGTTACTGTGTGTCTTGACATCAGTATGTCCACAGTCAAAAAAAAATAAAACATGACACAGAATAAAATAAATATACACCAAACTGAACAAGAACCCCTATAGGTCCTTGTATTACCCTGAGCTTTCTAAAAACATTTTCCAGCAAAAGGATGAGCCAAAAAATGTTGAAGTGTCATACGCACCTGTGTCACAGTACAATGGCTCTACTGTACCAAGCTATAAGGCCACCATCCTATTGTGACTTCTTTGAATCTGGCTTTTTATGCAGGATGTATCTCATTATGTATTTGTACACACAGGTGGTATTCCAGGTACCAAAGCTCATAAGTGGGACGGTCTTTCACGTGGATCACCCAGACCCAAGTGTTTTTCCTCCTTACAGCTCGTCTTCACAGAGCTTTAACTCCACACCAACGCCTTTGATGAGGACGAGTTGAGCTGCACGTTTTCATAACCCTCCCCATTTCCCTGAAAGCAGAAAAAAACCTGTTTATAGTGCAGCTGTCTGAGGGCTTTAGCGCAGTGAGACATCTCCTTCTGTGATGATGCAGCAGCTCTCACCTTAGATGCTATGGCTTTGAGTTTGCCAAGCAGTGAAGGTTTGGTGTACACAACGTCATCCTCCATGTCTCCCTCATTCTCTCCCTCCATCACAGCACAGCTGTCAGCCACTGGCATTTCACACTCCTTATTGGCAGACATAACCAGCCGGGAGTACTTGTACTCCAACCTTTCAAAGAAACAAGCAAGAAAAGGTTGTTTGGCCAGTTTTATGAAATGAACAACCGATGTCACAAGTAAGGGAAAATGAATTTGAAAAGAAAAAAATGGCACCGAAAAAGGAAAAGAAAATCTTATATGATAAGGAAGAAAGATAAGAAAACAGAAATAAATAGGAACCAAATAAAAAAAGAAAAAATAGAGGGAAGAGAGAAGAAAATGAGAAGAAGTTAAGGCAGGAATCTGAAAGAAAAAGGAAGGAAGAAATCAGACTAGAGAAAAGGGCAGATAATAGAACTAAAACAAAACAAAGAAGGAAAAGTTAAAGAAAAAAGATAAAATAAAAGTGAAATGAAGGAAAATTAAAAGAAAGGGAAATGAAACAAATAAAAAAGGGATTAAAAAGAAGACAAAGAAATAAAGGACAAGGAAGAAAGAAAAAGTGGAAAAAATGAAACTGAGAAAAGAGGATGGTAAAACAGTAAACAGACAAAAAATAAAGTCCTGATCAAAATTTAAGAAGGTTCCAAGTAAAACTTCCAAATATGAAAATAATAACTGGGAATGAGATAAAAAAGATAAAAAGTGAGCAAGCAATTTGTTGCAAACAATAATTAAACTGAAATGGGTTAATTAATTAAAAAAAAAACACATTTTGCAAAAATGTGGATTCGGTGTCGTTTCTATCAGGTTTCCAGACTGTCAAGTAAAAAAAGCGCTCTCTCTCTCTGAACATGGTCCTATTGCTGAGCTCCATCAGTAGTGTTTCAAAGTGGCATCCCTAATAATCTGTGTTTTACAACAGGACAACCCTGAGGTCTTCGAGAGAAATAATGTCCCTCTTGGAGCCTCCTGTGTGTTCCCAATCCATCTGAGGATGTTTGTGGAACTTTAAAAACATACACACCATTTCCAGGCAGTAGATGTCCTCCATGAAGCCATCTCCACCACTTCAGAACAACATTCCCTCTCACCTCCTGAAAACACTCGCATCAAGCCTGCCACAGATCATTTTTAAGGTGATTACCACGAATGCAAAGCTGCTCATTACTGAGTCCTTCTCTGAGGATGTTGTTTCCATTCTATATAGTTTGTTTTGTTGTTCCTTAATATGGTTTTAAATGTTTGATGAGATGATGAACCTATTTCAGTTTAATTGCTGTTTTCAATAAATTGCTTACTCGGCTTATTTTAGTCTCACTTCCTTTTCCTCCTTTTTGTATTGGTAAGCTTTTCATAAAACCTTTATTAAAACCCAAATGTGCAAAATGTGAATTCTTGCCATGTTCTAATGTTTTGTTCAGGAATATAACAGGAAAGTAAAAAAAAAAAAAAAAAGAAACGCAATGTAGAAAAAGCAGCTAAAAAGTGATAAAAGGTGAGAATCCAACGAAGTGAAGTCAGTATAGATAATCCATTCATAATTGAACCACAATGAACAATAATGATGAAAAACTATGTAAAAATATTGAAAAGTAAAGACATCTTAATCCTAAAGCCAGAAGGAGGAAACTCTAGAGAGGATGTTGAAAAGTACCGTTTATTCTTCTTCCAAAAGTAACAGGTGAGAGAGACGAGCAGCACAGCAGTGAAAATCCCCGTCCCGGCACCAAGCCGAACCCAGAACTCCATACCCTCACAAGGCACGGTTTTCTTTTCAGGCAAGGTGGCGCCCCCTATACACAACTTTGGTTCGGTCCACACATACAGCATGTCCTGAGAAAGAACATATGAATTAAAGAAAAAAAATAGACCATAAAAGGGACTGAACTGTATTTCACTGCTCTAATTCAAATCCTTTTTTATTTAAACTTTAATCTCCTGTAATTAATGCAATGGAAACACACCTGCTGCCCTCCTTTGCAGACTCCCTCTATCAGATGGTAGTCACTAGCTGTGCACGTCGGACAAGCTCCTGAGCTCTCCCAAAAGAAATGAAAGGTGCAGCCGTCACATGTTCCTTCAGGGCACTGACTGGAATGGCCAAAAGCAGACCTTGTTACTTCAACCTTAAAGGCCACGATTAAGGTCAAATGTATTTTTAGCTGCACTGAAGGCATTAAATGCAGAAAGAGAGGAAAGTACCTGGGAACAGACAGTGTTCCTTTAGTGCTCATATCGGGATTACAGCGGAGGGTCACTACTGCACTCCGACCTGACTCGCAGGACGCCGTTCCTTCAAGTGATCTTAGGACATGAAATAATGGCAAGGCAGGTGTATTTATATAGCACAGTTCAGTACAAAGACAATTGACAATGCTTTATGTGAAATAAGACATAAAAAAGAAAGGAAATAAAAGTAAAGTAAAAAACATCTTCTATGATAGCAATACCTGTAGAAGAAGTTAACATCCGGCACTTTCTTAGACTTCTGAGGAAACAAGTCGGGCATGGCTTTTATTCCCTCAAGATTATCATCTACAGTTGCACCTAACATAAAAAACACAACGTTATTAATGAGATATATGCAAAACGGGCTGCAAAATGTAACATCAGTTTGTAACTGTTGTCCTGCAAGAAGAAGGTTTGGGGTCTTAGGATCTTTCATAAATTGTGTCACGATGCATGCAAGCCATTTAAAATATGACTGTTGGGTTCATTGGTTCCCCTACATTCCTGTTTAATCATGGGTGTACGAGAGTATGATTGTTTGTCCTGTGTATCTCTGTGTTTCCTGGGATCCCCCCCACCATGCATGATCTTAAATGGATAAGCAGGTATAGCGAAGAGATGAACTGACAGATATAAATATTATGTAACTTCAGGTTTCAATGCCTTTCTGTAAAGCTTGAAAGCAAAAAACAGAGTTGAAACAAAGAAAGAACAGCAAGCAGAGTTATTATGATTATTCTCGGTAAGTATTCCACTGTTCACTCACCGAGAAAGGTGTCAGCTAGGTTAATGGACTGAGAAGACAGCGCAGTGGAGAATCCTTGTCTGCTTGCTGGGATTATTGTTGATTGACAGATGAAGGTTTTCACAGCACTGGATCCCTCTGCTCTCTCGCTCTGGGAGCTGGAGACTGACACGTCTGAAACGTTGTCTCTGCATACCGCCATGCGATCCTTAAATGGTGAGAAAAAGGCAAAGGATTCCATCTGTGCATAAAGCCTTTGACTATAGAGCTATTCACTTTGAAGCGTTGGTGTTGTTTTCGTTGCACACCTGTCCTCCACACAGACTGATGTTGAACATGTGGAAATATTTGGTTCCCTTAGAGGTAAACTTTGGACCATTCATCAAGGATCCGGCTGAACCGAGGAGACTGAAGTCAAAAGTTAACGTGACATTGTCCTCTGTGTGGGTGAAGTGACAATCACTGTAACACAGCCTGTGGTCCTGGAAAGAACAAACCATTTTTATGGTGAGTTTTCATTTCGGGTATCTGGAAAATAAGAAACAGTTTGATCCATAAATCTGCGTGATCTACAAACCTTGTCGCTCCTGCTAGCTGGACCACATGCTTTGCATGAATCAGAGCCCATTTTCCCGTGGGGTTCGAGGTAACTGTTGCGTGGACACTCTAAGCACTTGCTGGTGCGTGAGTCAATGTAATGTCCAGGTGGGCAGGGTACGCATGCCGAACTGGAGGGCTGGGTGCTTAGGGCACAAGCCCGGCAGCCGGAGGACACGCCATCGACGGCATTGGTCACAGTGATGGAGTAGATGCGCGCCACATCATTGACATATCGACGTACCTAGAGGAGCAAAACAACATTAAACCCCTTTCAGTGAAACTTTCCTTAGAGAGAAACATGCATTATTCTAATGATCAGAATTATATGAAACTTTATTGTGGATAAAGCTCCCTTTCCCTTTTTCTAACCAAACCTATTTTAAAAAAACAATGGTCTTGCTTGTTCAGTTCTGAAGCTCTGACTAATTACTTTTTTTTGGTTCAGTTTCACTAAACCACAGACCTATAGAAACAAGAAACATCCTAAAAAGAACCGGAGATGAAATAGGCTGAAGGCTCAAAAAAGCAACACATCTAAAGAAATTAAAAACAGATGAGAAAGACGATTCAACTCTTAGAAATACCAAAACATTTTAAACTTTATATCAATGTAAGTACAATGGGTGGCCAATGACTATTCACAGGATAAGAATCTCTTTCATTGTCATCTTAGACTCCAGGCATCAAACCTACAGAAACCCCTGTGGGATGAGCTTAAACGACGAAGGGCTTAAAGAAAAAACAAGGACATTAAAGACGAGGAATTATCAAAGATTCATCTCTCTTTATGCTCCAAGAATAAACTTAGAGTGGTGGACATTTCTCTCCATCTATCCATATGTTTATTGTTTTACAACATTCCCATGTCCTACCAGATACGGTGTACGCACAAAGGTAAAGTAGCACATTTGTTTTTTCAGTAGCTCATGTCAGATATTGTAGATAAAAGTCTTGAAGCAGGAAGTTTCCTGCATATCAACCGTGGAGGAGTGTTACAGGTCGAATGGATGGTATTTCAGAGAGTACAAAACAGCTTCATATCAAGTATACAGGTTCTCTAAAGTTAAGGATCGAAAATAATTCTTACTGTTTTTTTGGGTAAATGTTGAGACTAGAATGTTTTTTTTTGTCTTTCTGTCCCAAAGTATTGTTATTTAACTCTAAATGTATAATGTAGAATTTTTTTTTTCGTTTTCATATTTGGTGTTACATTATTAATTTACATGTGGTAAATTATTAATTTACCACACAAGCCAAACCACAATACTATCACCACCATGTTTAAAAGAAATAATGAGGTTTCTATGGAGGATGTTTTAGCACATTTTGAAATAAAATTCATCTTGTTTATATCATAAAGTTCAAATCTGCTTATAATCCATTGAGCACTGTTTTATATACTACTCCATAATGAGGATTGAACTTACAGCAAGGGGAAAGGTGAAAAACAACAAAAGATACCAAGTACCAGTAGTCTCTAATATCCCCTTTTTAGTGCAGCACCTGTTTTATTTACTTTTACTTAGCCGAGGTTGCATTTAGTAAATAATAAAACCTTTCCCATCCAAAACACTTTTGCTACAGCGTCAGCCATCTGACAGCCTCCATTTGCTTGTTTTTTTTTCATGACCATTCCTGAATTAGGCTCTGTGATTTTAATTCAACAGAAACATCACAGCTCCTCTGGTTTCTTGGTCCTCATCTTAAAGTTGGAAAACTCTTATTTTATCTTCATTTACTGGAACACGGAGAGTTTTATGATCCCCAAGATTTTATTATTTCTGTTTTAAGTCATTTATCTAAAAACAAGTATGTTCTTTACCTTAAAAAGGAGCTTACAATGAATAAACAGCTCTTTATTCTCACTGAATAGGAATCCTGAAAATATCCAAATGAAACAGAACTAATTGTGCCTACCTGCAAGTAAGGAAAGCAGTTGTATACCGTTTTCTGAACAGTCTTTAGGAGACCACGTCTATAGCAGTATTGAGGTGTTTCCATCTACTTACGTCTGAAGGTTGGTTTGTCCTCTGGAAGGCCCATGTATAGGAAACGGGGGCATTTTTCGTCATGATATGCGTGTAGGTCTGCCTTTTTTGTGATTTATCCCATGACTGCACAACTGTAGTACTCTTTCTATTAATATCCTAAAAATAAAATGTAAAAATGACTCTACAGGCATTTCTATATTTATGTACAGAGCAGCAAAGCTGTGTCAGGAGGTGTTCTCACCATCATGAAGTAGAACTCGCAGTCAGCAGTGCACACAGTCTCAAACTCAAATGTGATGCGACCAAATTCTGTCGCTGACTGGCTCGACACTGACGTAGGCAGCCTGATGGTCAAAGTAAACAGAAGAAGGTGGGATCACAGCAGAGAGAAAAGGAGAGCTAGGAGACAACAGGGAGTCATGATATGGCTTTACTCACTTGAAGCCAGGAACATGGATGTTAAGGATGAGATAATCATTATCAGAGCTGCCTGCTCCACTGTGGATGTGATCTCCTCCTGCTTCCCAGCCTAAAAAAAATAGACAACCAGATATAGTTTTTTTATTTGTTTTCAATTCAGTTCAATTCAATAATAATACTTCATTAATCACAAAACGAAATTTGTTATTTGTTTTAAATAAACATTTCAGTTTTACTTTATTTTTGCTGTTGTTATAAGAATGTAGACTTTTCTTTATTTTTAAATATTGATTAAAGGAAAACCTGGCTGTTTTTAACTTTTTTAGATGTTTTCCTTGTTGATTTTGTTCAGGCACTGCCAGACCTTTTGAATATACTAGAGAGATCTGGCTTGAAGCAGCTAGGGGCACCAAAAAAAAAGAAGAAAGAAATGCCAAAGCAGAAATCACAAGAAATAAGATTAAAAAGATGGAACACTGTTTAAGGCTTCTTTTCTACTATCTGGGACAAAATAAATAGATACACACTAATTCCCATGTTTATTTTAGGTTTTATTTAATTTTTACGTATTCATATAGTATTAAAGCTGCTGTTGATAAGGTAAGAAAAAAACTGTTTTGTCTTTTTTTTTGTTTTTAAATGTGAAGTAAAAGTAAACTATTTTAATGATTAATTTTTTACAATGAGACTTTCGTAATTGTCACTTTCACCAAATCTAGATAAGCCCGTTGAGCATTTTTTAGGTCATTAAGTTATTGTAACAAATATTACACTGGGGAATTTCATATAATTTGGTCTTAATGCATTAAAATTTTAGATTCATTTTTTCTTTAACCAGTTGTTTTTTTTTCCTTACAGAAAAAAAAATTAGATAGTTTTTTTATTTGAAGTTTAGATGTTTTTCTAGAACATTACTTCTATGTTGCTCTAAATGTCTGAGATTGTATTCACTTTTATTAAAACAGACTGTTTATTATTATACAGCTTGATTAGTGATGTCATATTTGGTTTTAGGGTTTTTCTACTTTATTTCATTGCAGACAAAACCCCGCGGTCAGTTCATCAATATTATTTGTATATTCCGTCTGAGATTAGTTTATAACTGTTTACATATTTTTCTAATAGATTTACAGTGAAATTTAAACAGATTTAAATGAACACAAACAGGCACCCAATTAACAACATTATTTTAGTGGAGACCAACTTCAGTAGTGTTTTGGATCCACTTATCAATACGATCCCAGATATTCTTTCCGCATTTACAGTTAAACACTAGATTTTTCAAAGGTTTTTACTTTCCAATGAGTTCCAAGTTTGGCTATTAAAAAGATGCAACTTTTGAATAAAAGTTTAGATTAATCAAGATTAATAAAAAATCTGGACCATTGGAAGCCAAATATGCAGATATATATATTTAAAACAGGTCATTTGAAAAGAATTTAAACCCCCATTTGGTTAACATAAAAAGGTCTATTAGGAAACGATAAAGAGCACATTTAAAAATCAAGCTTTCCTTTTGCAAGCTAAACTTTTTATAAATACAACAATACAATGAGATGTTGCACCAAATTCTTTGAGGGTAGGCATAAAACAAAGTATGAAGAGAGTAAAACATCCTTAAAAAAATATTTTCAGGTTCTGAGAAACCAGCTTGTATTAAGAAATAATTCTTTCAATGCTAACCAAGTATTAGCATGGAGAGAAACATTGGCTCCAGTCATCTTTAGTCACTTTCTGGGTAAATTTATCAAAATCTGTCCAGGCTAATGCAGAGTTATGATGCAGTGGAAACTAACCAGATCTGCTTAATACTTCAGAGTTAAACCACTTAAGACCTTAAAAGTAAACACGACTGTGAGAAAAGTAGCCAGAATGCAAGAAAGTAAAACAAATACGATTCTCAACAAACACTTAAGAAAAACTACAAAAAATATGTCGGATTACATACCAGTCATACTATCACATTTGGAGTTGCCCACATTGAAACAGGAAGTCTTCATATTTGATGGAAGAACGTTCCACCATTTATATTCGTAACCCAAGATCGGCTCGGTACCTGCTGGACACTGCATACATGCTGGAAAATGTACACATTAAAAAGCACACTTTGAAATCCTGGATAATACAAAACTAGATGATGGTAAAAAGAAAAAAATCAAAGGCTCAGTTTTTTTACGTTTTAACCCATCAGAGTACGTCCCAGTCGGGCAAGGAGAGCAGGTGGCCGTGTCATTGTTATAGAAACCAGGGTTACAGGGGGGGCATTCCTCCTGTTCCCCACCTTCAGGCAGCGACTCAGCTCCAGACACTCCCTCCAGACAGATCTTTGGTTCAATCCACTTATATATGACCTGAGTCTAATATTACACAAGGACAAAGAGCACAAACTGCTATCATATGACATTTCTACTCTGCATGTTTTAAAGGTGCCATCTTCTCCCTCACCTTGCCTTCGCGGTCACATGGTGTGTGAATCTGGAAAAAGTCCTTTTTGGAACAAGGTGGTCTGTTCTTACACTCAGATGATCCTTCCTCTGTCAGGCAAATTGTATCAGCAAAAAACACGTATTAGCATCATTGAAAGATTTTCTGACAGAAAATTTTATATGTAAAGAACAGTTTGCTGTAAAGTCCATTTAAAGGAGCATTTTTTTAATTGCCAAGATACAAAGAACACTAATCTTACATGATGAATTACGTTAAGTTACACCTTGGCCTACACAGCGTCTATGACGTCATCATGGTCACGTGGCCACATGAGGCTCAATTTTTAAAAATCCATAAAGAACTAACATGGCAGCCTGTACTTTCTATAAAATGAGAATCGGGAAAAAAATGGTAGGAATACTGGAGAATTAGAAAGTAAAGTCCCACAAAAGCATCTAAGAAAGCTTTAAACTTAACTCTAAAAAACAAAACTTCATGTTAAACCATATTAAAACTTCTAACATTTAGCTTAAGGTCTAAAAAGAATAAACAAAAAGAAAGTTTTACGGCACATTTCCAACAAGGAGCCATTTATTTGAGGTCTGGGTTGTTTTTCTGTAAACAGTATCTCTTCCATGTTTTTAACTGTCAAGCTTGTAGTTTCTGTTAACTGTAACTCTAGATTTCAAATAATCAGTGTCTGTAGTGCCACCTGGAGAAAAGGATGGAGAAAATCCTTCATTTAAAATCTTATCTTAGGGTTTAAGATGCTTAACACTCAAAAACAACCAAAAGGCTCTTAGCTTATTAACAGATGAGGCGTGACTCCTGTGTGTTATCAAGGCTTCAAAAGGACCCTTGATAACACAATCAGCTGTGTGTTTCTCTTTAAATTTGTTAGATATTTGGAAAGCAAGTCCCTGTAAAAATGTTCTGGATCCCATTATCAAAATATGTATTCAGTTCTGTTTTGTGCTTTGGAGTGAGTAAACACAAAAAGTAATCAACACTGCATATTGAATTATAGTAAGCTTGGCAGAATTGTTCTTAGAAGTTGGATTCATTCATCAAACTATGCCAGACCAGACCTGCATACTGAATGGTTGTGTTGCATGGAGTGCATGAACTGGCTCCATAACCGGAGTAGGTGTCCCGAGGGCAGGATTCACACGTGGAGGAGCCTGGGATGCGACTGAATGTCCCTGGCTTACAGCGGAAACACTCTGATGTGTAGGCCACACCTTTGGACAAGATGAAAAAAAGAAGCAATCGGGTACATTTCTTAAGTCTCTTTAGTTTTACCACAACAATATTACTGTATAGAACCAACAGAGATTTATTCTTCTCTGACCTTCAATCTGAATGTTTTTCAGCAGCACAGGCTTCACAACATTAGACCCCATCACAACACCTCCTGTGCGCCAGTATAAGATGTTGGTGCCAGATTTCAAATTCACCTAAAAAACACAGGACACACATCATCAGCTTCCATAAACAAAGAAACTGCAAACACAATAACCAGATTTTCCAAACGAGGATCAACTGTTTAAATGTGGAATCTGGAACAAGCTGAGCATTTCATAACACATTTGCTTATACATAAATCTGGATAAGATTGAAACGTTTATTTCAGTAATTTGATTCAAAAAGTGAAACATATATTGGTTCATGGACCATTGATTTATTTACAGTTTATTGCTGTTGGTTTTCATCATATAGTTTACAGCCACTGTTTCTCTGGGAATTACAGTGTTACATAACTCGGATAAAGGAATACATTTAAATGAATGCAAAAGGTATGCCCATGTATTTACAGTAACCACTTGCTCAGGGCTACTGTTGCATGAATTAGTGCATCAGTGGGATGTGCCACGATGTGATCAGTCTCTGGTTCTGTTCAGTAAACTGTTTGCTTAGATTACAGCCTCTAGCTTATGTGCATGGTGGGGTCTCTGGTGTCTCTCCTCTTCTGGAAAATACCTGGTCTGTGAGGTTTAGGGCCTGGAATAATCATGAACATTGGTGTTCATAGAAACAGGAGCCAAGGCTGTAAATACATTCAGGTTTTGCCGACAAGTGACACAAAGGTTTGTATGTGATGTGTAGAGTATTTCCTATTATTCAACTTTCCATTTTGGTATAAGCTGCTGGCAGATGATGGATAACAATGTTTACAGCTGCTTTAGTGCCAAGTAGTGTTTTTATACGTGCAAGAAATTTATAGCAGTTGGTCTGAAAGAGTTGGAGTCCAAGGTAGGAGGGGTCAACTGATATCTTCTGCATTCAAAGAGAATGAAGACTGGAGCCAATCACCTTCAAAATAAATGCTGCAGCCTGCTCTTGTGCCGGGTGGTAACAGGAGCGAACATGATGGTGATTGAGGAGGAGAGGAAGGACTCAAAGATGGAAAAGTAGAAGTGCAGATGTCCATTAACATTTCCACTGTTTTCAGAACTTTAAGCTCCTCTGAGTGATCAGAGGAGCCCAATGAGGACGGTGTCATCCACGAACTTCAGGAGCATGACAGAGTGGAGACTGGATGTGCTGCTGTTGGTGCAGAGGGAGAAGAGCAGAAGGAGAAGAATGCAGTCTGGAGGAGAATTGGTGCCGTTTTACCAGCTTCACATGCTGCTTCCAGTCAGTCTGTGATCCACCTGCAGGTAAAGTCGAACACCTCCAGCTGGAAGAGCTTATCCTGCAGCAGGGCAGGGATGGTGATGTTGAAAGCAGAGCTGAAGTCCCCTAGCAGATCCTGGTGTAAGTTCCTGGAGGGTCCAGTGGGCACTGCATCACCCACAGACCATTTGGCTCTGTAGGCAAACTGCAGTGGTTCCAATAAGTGGGTCGGTGATGGATTTCAAGTGGGTCAGCATAATGCACTCAAAGGACTTTATTGCAACAGAGGTCGGTAAACATTTCGTCCTGTGCTCCTTTGTTTTTGGGAGGACAGGGTTGATGGTGAAGGCTTTGCAGCAGGCTGGCACATGGCACGTCTCCAGTGAGGTTTGAAAATGTCTAAACACCAGAGAGAGCTGTTCAGGACAGTGTTTACAGGTCACCATGTTTCCTCCACTGAAATAGTTTATTAACATCTCTTTCTGAAATGTAGAGCAGATGGGAGTGGGTGGAGTTGGTGGACCTGGCCAACTCTGGGTAAAGAGGGGAAGAAATGGAGGACTGGAGAAGGATTGAGGGCTCCGTGGGGGTGCTGAATGGTTGACTCTCAAACTGCCAGTAGAGTCCATGGAGGGGGGTTCTTTCATTTGTCTGCAGAAAATTGGTCTTTTAGTCTCACATCTCGGACCTCCTTAATGAACCTTTATAACGACCTGAGCATGTATCTTCATCTCTTGCTGTGCTGCAAATCATAAGCAGCAGCAAGTGATCCCTTTACCATCCAACACCAGCAGATGACATGACTCTTTAAATCACAGACTGTGGAAACTTCCCTGTACCTCAACCAACTTGGACTTCGTATCTCAACTCTTCCCCCAGGCCCTGACACTTTGATTTCCAGATCAAATAATCATTAATAAGACTTTGCACCACAACAGTGGAGCCCTTTGTGTCAGTGGTAGTTGAGTCCTACGGAACTCTACACATTGTAAATCCCCAAATAAATTCTTATATCATATATGTTATATGTTTCATTATATGTTCATTATCTTTTATGTTGCACGACTGTACCATAAAAAATTCCTAGTTTGTG